>LAXH01000144.1:22289-34619 GCA_001006505.1 Tilletia horrida | reverse complement strand
GGGGGGGGGGGGGGGGGGGGGGGGGGCACGTTCTTGACATGACTCACTGTATGGCTTGACGCTGCTGACAGGTTGGAATTCGGAGAAGTACGCCTCGTTGATCTCCTCGTAGATCTTGGGGCCGTCAGAGACGTTGTAGCCGGTCAAGAATCCCTGCTCCAGCTCCTTGAGCCAGGCGTCTACTCAGGCAGGGAGAACACGAAGTGAGCTCTGAAGTATCACTGTGGAAATACATCGAGGATCCACACAGAAGACTCACCGGCGTAGGCGATGTCACCTGGGTGGACAATGAAGTCGTACGAATCCTTCGATTGCTGCAGACGCTGGATTGTGTTCACCTCGCCCGGGGCCAAGGGGTTGGCGGCACCCATTCCAGTAGTGGTAGTGAGGCCGTAGGGACCCATGGCGCCCATGTCGACGACACCCGCAAAGGTGAAAGGGCTGGTGTCACCAACCTTGCGGGCGGTGGTGAAGGAGTAAGTTGTGTTGTCGTTCCAGACGCGGTAGTAGTACTTCTTGTTCGGACGGAGATTGTCGATGTTGACAAAGTTTTGGTACACTGTCGAGGTCGGGTACGTTGTCGACTCGTTGGAGCTGGCAAAGTTGAGGAGGAGGAGCGGATTTTCTCCGTACTGGACCACGGGACGGGGAAGCTTGGCGTATGTCGACCAGCCGATGGACATGCCGGAGGGTCGGTAGGCAAGCCGGTGCTGGCTGGGGCGGGTATCATTGTTGGAGATAGGACCGAGGCCTGGCAGAAGGGCCGCGGCGGGTGCGATGAGGCTGACGATGGAGAAGAGACTGGCAAACCACATCTAGGGCAAAGCGGTAGGGGATGAAGACGTTCAGCTGAGATGTCATGACATTTGAGCGCTCGGGCTGCTTTATATAGTTCCTGCTTGCAGAACCAGAGCAACCAGCAGGACGGAAATGTCAGCAGCCTCTGCAACTCGCAAGAAGAACGTTTGCGGGATGGATGAAGGGCATTGGCCACAAAACGAGTCGTGGAGGAGAGAATCTTTGGGTGGCGACCAGGCACAGAATTGATCAATTTGCGTCCCCATGCACAAGCACCGCGCAGAGCAAGAGGGGGAGCGAGAACTAGCGCACGTTTCGGGGTCCATCAAGTCATGCCGTGGGGCTCAGAGCGAATTGTGAAATGGACATATTGCTGACAGGAGGAAGAAGGTGAGGTTTGACAATGGCGGTGTCCAACAACTGACTCCAACACAAACAAAGTCGGCCTCGGTGCCGGCGGTCTGAAGACTGAAAGTGGGGACCTGCCGCCAGAAGCAAGGCACCGAATACAAAGTGGGACCTTTGAATGCAGGGCACCGCGCCGCCGCCCCTTGTCCGCCTCACTCAGGCACAGCCTGCTGCCAGATCCTCGTCTTCCATGCCGACCAAGGTTTATTAGAGGGCATTGCACACGTGCGCGCTGCCCGAATTCCAAAATTCAGCTGGCATCCAAAGTCACGTGGTGGCCAACTCGCAGGCATCAAGCCGGGCCACACCTGGTCATGATGTATCGTTATCCTCACTACGGACGACTACAGGAAATGGATACCAATGCTATGCTAGGAGGTCTTCTGTACCGTTCGCTGGAAATTCCCGAGCAAATCAAAGGTCAGATCAGACCTCCTTCAGAACGACCAGATTATTTCAACCATGTTTCACTCACCTAGACCATTCGCCTTGGCCGGGCGAACCTCTGCCTCTCTCGCCAGTGCCTCTTCCCAGCCCTCCTCAAACGCAGCC
Source organism: Tilletia horrida (assembly GCA_001006505.1). NCBI lineage: Eukaryota > Fungi > Basidiomycota > Exobasidiomycetes > Tilletiales > Tilletiaceae > Tilletia > Tilletia horrida. The sequence goes on along the minus strand of LAXH01000144.1, from coordinate 32,861 downwards.
GAGTCAGACTGAGGATCCGCAATCCGCGACGCAATCGCACTCTGCTTTGACCGCTTCGTGCTCTCCAGCTCGGCCTTCCACCTGGCCACCACGCGCGGCACCAGGCTGGGTGCATACGTGCGCGCGAACAACGCAGCCTCGGGCGCCCGGTCCGTGTCCAACAGCAGTTGCACGCACGACTCGGCATCGTCTAGTTGGAGCCAGGCCGCAAACGCAACATTGGTCATTCCGCGCTCCACAGCTTGACTCGCTACTCTGCTCAGCAGCGCGCGGTCGTTTGTCGAGGTTGCGATCAGTAGAAGGGCGTTGAGGTCCTTGGCTTTCTCAAAGCACTCCTGTGCGAGCGTCAGATTCCACCGTCCGATCGCCTTGTCTCCAATCGTGCGCCAGCGTGGCTCTGAGCCAGTCTGTGGACCGGTCTGTGCAATCTTGAGAGCAGTGTCAAAGTCGTCCAGTGAGACAGCAAGGTCGAACTTGTGATCAGGGTCTTGAGTTACTTGTAAGGCAAGCTCCTTGTGGTCTGTAACGTGATCAGTGAGGGCGCAGGTGGTCAGATCAGGTTGACTGTACAGGAAAGATTTAGGCCTAGACTCACCTTGTAGCTCCAAGAACCGTGCCAGCTTGTTGCGTTGATCCAGCGGCACATTGTCCAGTAGACTGGCCGCACCTTCCAAGTCGCCCCGCAGGATCGCAGTCTGGTACTCAACCACAGACAGCGACAGAGCAAAGCTGTAGATGTTCATGTCCTGGTCCGCCATGTAAATCCGTCCATGTTGTGGCAGGTAGCCGAGCAGGTACAGCTCCCGGTCAGAGTGGTGGATCGTGTTCGTCTGCTCGCCGATCAGATATTGCAGTCTGTTCGCGGCTGTCGTGTACATGAAGCACTCGCCGGTCCATCGTGCGGTCCGGACGCTGAACAGGAGCAAGATCGCAGATGAAAATCCATTTCAGCTCTGTGTACGTCGCAGCTCCGCAACAGCAAGAAGGACTTACGAGTCTGATATCTCGGTGATGACCTCGAAGGCATCCTCCACGCCCTCATCGTCGATGTCCTGTCCTGCTTCCAGGGCCGCACCGTACGCTGCCGCGTCGTATGCCAAGATGTAGAAGGAGTCCTCGCACACAATCGCAACAAGCTCTCCCGTGGTGGACCAGAAGATCTACAAGTTCATGTAGACCAAAACACATCAGAACATGCCAGCCATCGTGACTTGACACAGTTTGCACTCACATTCTTTGCCTCCACATCGATTCTTCGCACCAATGCGCCTGTCTCCCAGTCGTAAAAGCACACGAAGCCCGTCCCAATCACACCGAGCAAGTTCCCGCCCTTGACATCGACAATCTTGTACGCAACCGGGATCAGGTTTGGTCTCTCCTTGAAGTTCTTGAAGACCTTCAGCTTCGAATCGCTCTCCTTGACCGCATATGTGTTGCTGTCTCCCGCCCAGGCAAAGCCAAAGCCAGGTCCAAAGGCCTTGTTGCGCCACACCAGTGCAGTGTAGATGATGTACTCTCCATCTCCGACAACGGCTACGAAACGGCCGTTTGGCGAGTGGACCAGGTTGGACGCATACACTTCCGTGCCGCCAATCTCTCGCACCGAGACGGGCACCCGCTGCGCATCCGCGGGCAGCTCAGCCGCAGTTAGACCACCCAGATTGGTGCCCAAGATCTCTGCATTCTTCGCCCACACGAGCTTTCCAGAGTGGTCCATGCTGACGCTGGGCTCCTCTTTGCCAATCTTGATCACAACCGCACCTTCGTCGAAACCGAGGGCAATGTCGTTGCCCGTCTTTTTGTATGCGATGGACCAGGCGCGCTCGAGGCCGTAGTCGAGCGTGTTCTCGAGTCGGTATGTGTTGGCGTGCCAGAGCTTGATCGTTCCGTCTTCGGAGCCGGAGATGATGAGGGGGAGCGAAGGGTGGTAGACGGCGTAGGTGACGTTGGAAGTGTGGCCCTCGAGCGTTTGGACGCACGATTTCGAGAGGTAGTCCCAGATCTTGACGGTGCGATCATCGCCGGTGGTGATGAGATAGGGCTTGTCGCTGCCGTGGTAGTACTCGACGTAGTTGACACCCTTCTCGCATGCATCGAGGGTGTAGTTTGCCTGTGATGAGCCTAAGCTCCATACCTTGACTGTCCGGTCGAGACATGAAGATGCAAATGTGTTTGAGTCTTTGGGATTAAAGGCGAGGTTCATGATGAAGTGTGTGTGTCCCTCAAATGTCTGTAAGCAGCGGAGACGTTGCAGTCAGCAATCGAATCTCGCGCTGAGACGACTGGACCGAGGAATGTAATAAAGCTCACCTGGATATGCCGCCAGTTCTTGTCCCAATCCCAGAGCTTGATCGTCATGTCATCCGAGCCGGTCAAGAGCAGCGACGCAGTGGGATGCACGGCCATGGATCGGATGTAATCCGGATGCGCCTCAAAGGCAACGACCTTCTCGTGAGTGTTGTAGTTGAAGCATCGGAGGTAAAAGTCATCGGAGCCAGCGACGAACCAGTTGTTGCGGGCGATGAACTTGACACAGCGGACGGGCACCTCTGACACGTCAAAGGTCTTGACAAGGGCGCCGGTCTCGTAGTTCCAGATGTTGACCTGGCCGGTGTAAAGACCGGCAAGGACCCAGGGCTCGGTCGGGTGGAAGTCGACGGCCTTGACGCGGGCGCTCCGGGCGTAGAGCTTGCGTGTGACGTCGAGCAGCATGATGACGAGGGAAGGAAGTTCTGGAAGCCTTGCTGCTCAGCTGCCTTCAGAATATATGCGCGTTGGTCCAGAGAAGTCGAGCTAGCTGCGAAGAAGAGAACCTGGAAGGCTGGCCGGTGCGCTGGAACGAATTCCACGTCTGGGCAACGAGGAGTTGCGATCCAATGGACCACGTGACTCAGCCATCTGCGCAACACCATGTCTCGCTTTTGTCCCGGCCTCTGAACTGCCAAGCGGCCCAACTCATGCTTCTGACCACGTGGTCAGAACATTCGACTGCATGCATGCATGCATGATGCATCGGTCGTGCGTCATCGAAATGCAAGATGCAAGCTGAGCTGCTCCCGTCGATCGCAGGGAAAGAAGGTTGGGACAACGACATCTAGGAGTGGCTCGAGTCGAGTCCCCAGGGGGGCTGCACTCTTTCTCCCTGCTTCTAGGCCCGCCGCGCCGTGTGGCACCTCTTTATGCACTGCCCAATGACAGCACATACTGTACGTGCTCGCCCCTCGCCTTGCCTGCCGATTCGGATGCCAGCGATGATGATCAGATACCGCAGTGTGCGGGGACGAAGTCAGACAGTCAGACAGACACGCCGCCAAGGTTGAGTGAGCTACTGTAGGGTCCAGACTAAGACTGAAAGAGACGGACCGCTTTGTTCGAACGGAGGTTGGTGGGCTTGCAGCAGAAATGACGCGTTTGTTTGATGACGAATATTATTGAGACAGTAGTGGCTCCTCCCTCAGCAAACCCTGAACGTGGAGCTAGCTTTCCATCTCTCTGTCCTCTTCGGTCCCAAGTATAAAGGGGGGAAGGGCACTGCTTGCCTCTCTTTCCAGCCAGGCTCTCCTTTCATTCTGCTGCGCGAGCATCTGTTAAGCTGATACTCCCTCGTCCGCAGAACCAGCTTCAGCTAACGATACCCAGCACAACTCCTTCCGAAATGAGCAGCGAACGCCAGCCTCTTCTTCCCCAGCACAACCAGGACGGCCAGTCCCGGGCTCAGCAGGCATACCAGTCCATAAACCATGCCATCACCCACCCTCGCCAGACAGCAGACCGCCTGACCCCATCTCAAGATACCCAGCACAAGATTGCCTACGTCTCCGCCGCCATCCAGGCCGGCAAGCTGCCCTCTCAGCAGCAGATCAATGGTCTCCTCGAGCGCATCAAGAAGTCGCCCGTCCTCAAGGAAGGCTCCTACAACCGCACCGGTGCCCTCTCTGACCAGTCCGCCCGCATTGTCGCCGACCTGAAGCGTGTCATTGAACAGATTCAAGTGCTCGGCGAGAGCAAGAACTCGGACAACAAGATCCAAGACTTCATCTGGAACACCTCCCGTGCTTCCCTGTCCGCAGACACCTCGAGCCTTTCCAGCCTCAAGCCGTCTCAGCGCCAGGCCCGCGAGGACACCGATGCCCTGATCCAGTCGATCCGCACCGTCGGCTACCTCCTCATCACCGACAAGTCGCTCCACAGCATCCTGAACGACCTCATTCTCAGCGCCCGAGACCTCTTTGCCGACGCAGCTTCCGCCGTATCCGAACAGGCAGCCCAGGCCGCCAAGAAGGCCCGCCCTTCCGAGCAAGAGCGTGAAGCAGGTGCCGAAAACACACGCAAGCACGCCAAAGATCCCCAGAGCTCTGCACAGCTCGCCAAGAAGAAGGCCGACGAGCTCCGACGCGAGTACCGCTCGGGCGTGCACAAGCAAATCTTCCGCCAGCAGGCTGACCGTGCGAAGAGCTGGATCGATGAGAAGACTCCTGACGACCCCAAGGATGTGTTCGTGGAGCGTGTCAAGAAGATCATCACTAGCGTGCAGGCCAACGATGACTACCACGAGGCCATGTCTACCATTGTCCACCTCGTCAAGAAGTGGGGCCGCACCGCCATTGACAAGGCTCAACAGGTGCGTTATGCTTGTGTGCTGATGTCTAAATGCTGCTCAGGGCCTGTTTGACTGACTGTATGCGCATCAAACTGAATTGCAGGCCACCGAGGAGGTCGACGTCGAGAGCAACGAGCACCTGGACGAGGCGATCAAGAACCTCCGCAGCATCATCGAGACCTTTGCCAACGGCAAGTCGCTCGACCCCCTCATCGACTCTGTCAAGAAGATATACGATGACGTCAAGGAAGATGAGCGACTCAGCAACTTCTGGAACGACATAGACGCCTACGTCGAGCGTCTTCTCTTCGACGAGGGCTACGTCACCTCTTCCAAGGCTAGTCGCCAAGCGGATGAGCTCTACGAGAAGGCTCAGTGAGTACATTTTCCCTCAACCTGCTTATGTGCGCCAAGCTCGACACTGACGCATCACTTTACAGGAAGCTGCTCGAGACCAACGCCGGCTGGAAGCGCGATGCTCAGGCACTGAACGAGCAGCTGCGCGAGTACGGCGACGCGCTTTCTTCCGACGAAGAGACCACCGAGTTCCTCGACGCGCTCCAGGACCTCAACGAGGACCTGGCCGAGCTCCTCAAGGACGGCGCTAGCATCTTTGCACTCAATGCTCTCAAGGCACCCGGTGCCATTGCCGACGTGTTCGACGTCTGGCTTCCCCGGCTCATTGGCGAGATCAAGTCGATCCCCTTGCCCCGCTGCGAGTACAAGAGCGCAGAGATCGACTTTGTGCTGGACAACATGCGCTTCGAGAGTGTGGGTGCTTCGTTCATCCCGGACCGGATCAAGCTGGTCAACCACAACGAGCTCGAGCTCGTCCAGGGATATGCTGCATTTGCCGCCACCGGCAGCTCTCACCTCCAGCTGACCATCGAGGGTGTCCGCGTGCATGCCAAGGACGTGGCCTACTACCTCGACAAAAAGACTGGCTGGGGCTGGAAGGACTGGGGCTTTGTCGATGTCGACATTGGCGGCGACAAGGGTGCTACTGTCACTGTCGAGCTCGAGACTGCGGACGAGAAGGACCACGAGCACTACTACAAGGTGCTCAGCGTCGACGTCAACACCAACACCTTCACCGCCCGCGTTCACAACACGCACAAGCCCATTGCAAACACGTTCCTGTTCCCCTTTGCTCGCCCGGCGCTGCGCAAGCTGCTCCAGAACGCGCTCGAGGAGACGATCCGTGACCAGATTGCAGACCTGGACGGCAAGCTGCACGACATTCACCAGCGCTCGATTGCGCTTGCTCAGTACTCGTACCAGCACGGCACTGCGCCGAGCGTGACGGGCTACCTGAAGGGCCTGTTCAGCTCGAGCTTCCTGCCCAGCAAGTCGCGCACCTCGGCCTCGCTCTCGAAGCGCGGCATTGTGAAGAAGGGCAAGCGTGGGGAGTACCTGCTGGCCATTGGTGTTTCCGACCACTTGCTGCCAGGTGTAGGCGGACCGGATGGCTACTACAAGAAGAAGGCGCAAGAAGCTCTGGAAGAGACTCGCCGTCTTGGATTGGGCCTGGTCGACATCAAGCAGGCTGTGACTGCTCAGTCCAAGGACGTCAAGAGGGAAGCCCGCCGTCTCGCCCGCAAGGAGGCCAGCAAGGACACCTGGTACTCTGAAGCCTTTGACATACTCATCTAGGCGCCTCGCGCCCCCCGCGCCTCCAGATCGATCCAGCTCAACAGGCTTTGGAGGGACTTGCGCGCATCGCCACTCGTTTCCTCTTTCTCACTTTGACGTACCAAGTCTTCTCTTCAGCCTGCCTCTTTGACTCGAGCACATCGTCAACACACACACACACACACACACACGCGCTCACAAGAAATCTCATTCCGCATCAAGCAGACGCAGACATATACGACACACCCTGCTTCCTTGCAGGTCACGACACAAATGCAGCACATATTCCCAGCAGCAAGTCTCTCTGCCTTTTCCAGCCGTCAAATTTTTTTTCCCCGTCTTGTAGCAGCACGCAGACACACATAATTTCTCCTTTCTTCAGCCCGGCGATGAGAGGGCATGTCTTGTAGCTCGTTCATACCTCTCGCCACTCGCAATGGCCAATCTCTTGTACATCAGCTCCACACAGTAACTCCAGCCTGGACCTCGAGGTTGGCATGATTTGTTGACCAGAGGAAGATCTGAACCTCAGCAGGAACCAAAAACCTTACGTCATTGTGCATAACCGGAGCGAGAAGCCAACGTCCACCCAAAGCCGGGTTCCGTGGGAGTGGCAACCTGCTTAGCGAGTAGAGGTTGGTTTCGGTGTGTGCCTGGCTGGCTGGCTGGCTGGCTGGATGGGACAGCGGCGTCATGCTGTGTGCCTGGCAGATCTCCGGTTTGCTTGGCTTGCGGTCTGCGTTCGGTCAGAGCGCATGATGAAGGAAGGAAGGAAGAGGTCGATCCCTCCACACGCTTCTTTGCGCAGATGACAGGGTTCGAGGAAAGGGCCCTGCTGTGTGCCTGAGCTGGAAAAGAGTATAAGTACCAAGAGCACAGTCATGAGGGAACCGGGTTGTCTGTCCTTGCCCCAGCGTTCAAGAGCATTTCATCTTGTGCTGACAGCTTTTCTGACCATCAGCTTCTGGACGATGAAGGTGCTGAACCTCTCCTTGCCAGCCTTGCTGCTCAGCAGCCTCTCGGCATGTCTCGCCCAGCAGAACACCTCTGCCACCACCACCAACCCACTCGATCTCGATCCGGCTGTGAACGAGACAGCTGATCTCTCCTTTGCCATCGAGTCCGGAAACTACCTCAACTACATTCACCGCACCTCGCTCGGCTCACACACGCTCCTCCTCACCACCCCGGACGCAGCCCAGAACGGGACCGAGAACAGGTTCCTGTATGCGACTCCAGCAGACAACAGCGGCGCGTTCTCCATCTTCCAGAACGGCGTGAATGATACGGACCCAGCCCCACTCTCCATCTATCTGTACAATGACACCGTCCGGACTGCTCTCGGTCCCGGCGGTCTTGTCGGAGTCACGGGCGACTTGCTCCTCTCCAAGAATGCGTCCATGACGCTCAGCATCGTCGGCAGTGTCCGTGCCATGCGCGACTATGTCGAGGGAAACGGAACCATGCACCCCATCTTCAACTACACGGTCACACAGCTCGACAGCTCCGTCGTCTGGTTCTCCCGTCGATGGCTCAACCAGTCAACAGTCGTGGTCAACGGCACCTCTCAGCAAGTCCAGTTCGGCATGGAGCTCCGGTACGAGGCCCTGAACGGAACTACTTTTGAGGTTGCTCCAGGTGTTGCAGACGTCAACGGCACGCTCTCCCAGCCCACTGTCCGCATCGTGGCTCCTCAGGGCCAGAATGCGACTGTGGCCTTCACAGTGGCCACAAATGCGACGCAGTTTGGACTTCTCCCGTCGGAAGAGGTCTTCCGCTCAGCCGCATCGAACGACAGCGACAATGCTGCGCGAGAGCAAATGCGCTTCCTCACCCAGTCGGAAAAGTTCATGGCAGGGAGCTGGAGGTGTAAGTCAGCAATTTGGTGGTGGTCATCGGTTGTGATTCATGCGCCAGACTGATGGAGTTTTCATCCCAAATTGCTATGATTGGTGCAGTCTTGACATACTTTGGTCGTGACACGCTCTTCACCCTCAAGCTCCTCACCGGAAACCGAGTCTTGAGCCCCGTCGCAGTAGAGACTGTGCTCGGTGCAGCCCTTGGGCGGGTCAACCTCACTGACGGCCGCGTGACTCACGAAGAGACGCTGGGTGAGTCCTCCTGCAGGATTTAGATCATGAGGATGAGAGCCAATACTGATGCGGCCTCACAGGTGACTATGCAACATTCGTCAACCTCGGAAACGGACATCCCGAGCTCGGTAATGATGTGTTCCTCGACTATAAGATGCAAGACACCAACTTCTTGCTCTTGCCACAGCTTGCAACGTACCTTCTCGACTACAACGGCACTTCGACGACGGGATCGACCAACATGACCGATGATCCCATGCAGGGGCAAGGTAGTGGTCCTGGACCTTTCAACGCTACCCTCTCCAACTCCACCGACGGCAGCGGCAGCGGCAATGGTATCGGAGATGGGATGTTCAACACCACCATGACCAACTCTACTACTTCCAACATTACCGAATTCGCCTTGAACTTCCTGAACAGGACCTCCTCGATTCAGAACGGGACGACTTTCATGGCTCTGCTGGAAGCCAACATCAACTACGTCCTCAACCTGACTGCTCCCTTTGTCCAGAATGCGACGTGGGACAATCTCATCGCGAACGAAGTCGGCATTCCCGTGGGCAACTGGCGCGACTCAAATGCTGGATTGGGAGGAGGCACACGGGCGTACGATGTCAATGCGGCACACATTCCCGCGGCTCTCTATGCCATCGCTGATCTTGCGGACGCTGGCATTGTGCTGAATGCCACTTTGGCAAACTCGACCCGAGCTGCTGCTCAATTCTGGGAGGCGGAAGCGCCCAAGTTCTTCTACGTCTCGGTCAACGGGTCCGATGCGTCTTCTCGACTGACCAGCTTCATCAATGCCACCCAGCTCGATCAAAGCTTGCTGTACGGCAAAGGATCCCTGAACGGCACCGACGGGGATAACGTAACCTTGTCCTCAGGCTCAGACGGCACCAACCGGACCTTCTTTGGACTCTCGTTGTACGAAGATGGCACACCAGTCGAGGTCCTCCACTCCGACCTCGGCTTTGCCCTCGTCTTCCAGCGCAACATCTCCAATGAGACGATCAACGCTGCCGCCGATCTGCTGGCGCCCTTCCCTCTCGGCTTGGCCACCAATGTCGGCCTCGTATGCGCGAACCCGGCGATCGACTCTAACACCACCCACGTAGAGAGCCTGTCTCGATCGGCATACCACGGCACCGTGATCTGGGCATTCAACGCGGCCATGTATGCGCTTGGATTCGCGAGAGTGAAAGCAGTGTGCGACGGAACGGCCGACTCGCTGCTGCAGGCGCGCATGGTGCGCGCTGATTGGTGCGACGATGACGCGCTGATGGCCAAGATTGATGCTGCAGAGACAATGCTGTGGAACGGTGTGAACGGGGCCGCCTCAGGTGAGTTGCTCGACCAGATCGAGGCGAGCAGACTAACACATGAGTGCTGACCATACTCTTTGTGCTCTCAATCCTTTTGCCTGTGCAGAGAAATACACAGAGGTGCACTCATGGAGCTGGGCAAACGACACGGGCAAGTTCAACGTCACTCCCTTGAGTGCGTTCCCAGGAGCGACCGAGGCCGATGCGATCCAGCTCTGGAGCTTCGGCTTCCTTGGCCTGACCGACCCCACCATGAATGCCACGCAATCTGGCAACATGACAGCGCCGATGAACGTTACCGGCTCAGCTTGAAGGAACCTCCCTGAACAGTTTGGAAATGCATCTTCCTTCATCTTTTACTCCCACTCGAGCGCATCGCTTGTGTTTGTCAACTTGCGCTACCACATCCGACAGGAGGGTTCCAACATTTTGCTCGACAATCAGAGTGCATTCATTAAAGTGATGAAGGGGCACATGAGCGAAATGTGAACAGCAACAGCAAAGCGGGTCAGCAATTGCCCGACTCGAAGCTAGACTTGTGGAGGCGAAATGGGAACGAGGTGGTGTAGAGGTAGGACTGGAGACTTATCGGGCCGTCGTACTCGTATGGCTCAGAATTTCAAGCACCGTAAGGGCGCGCTTTCGTGGTGTGTAGCTTTTTGATGTTTTTTTTTGGGGGGGTGGGTCTGCGATATGCGGTCTGCGGCACGTTCTTCTTGTATGAGGCCGCTGTCGTGTCGTGTCGTGTCGTGGGGTGCAGCACTTCGATTCTCGTCTGCGGTGTCTGCCTTCAACTTCGAATTAGGTCGGCTGTCTTGTCGAAAGGCGTAGGTAGCATTTCGATTCTCGTCTGCAGATTTCATCTTGCAGTCTGCGTCGTGTATCAGCACGCTGTCTTGTCGTAAGGTAAGGCTTCGATTCG
>LAXH01000144.1:0-22244 GCA_001006505.1 Tilletia horrida | reverse complement strand
GGGGGGGGGGGGGGGGGGGGTTGCGCCGCTCTCTTTGATTTTCGCCATCGCCCGCGCCTGATTTCTCGTTCTCCTGCTCAGCTGACACTTGCATTCCCCGTCGATCAGTGCTTCCCTGCCAGAGATCGAATCTCGTCAAGTAGATGCGCTGGAGGCAGCCTGCATCTGTACCAGCGAATCCAGCCAGGGACATTGGGGTGCTTGAGGTGTGTAAGCCATTCTTTGGCGGTCTTGGGCTCGATGTTGAAGCTGCCGTCATCGTTGCCGTCATCATCGCCGTAGCTGTACCACCTGGTCTCCTTCTTCGACAGCTTGAATCTATTGAGGACCATGGAACCATCGAGGGTGAGCATGCCCCATTCCTTGCCACCAGCATTATTCATCTGTGAGGACCCAATGTCAAAGTGCATCAGATCAATTGGAATGCAGCATGTGAGCTACGTGCTTCTTCTATGTACTTACCTCTACCCTCTCCTTGGCCCACGCTTTGAATGCCTTGCTTTCTATGCGTTCCGTCAGCCTGACGAGTCTGCGGCTAACCTCTTTGCAGACCTGTGCGTTTCGAACGGCGGCACTTTCACCCAAGTAGCGATGTCCTCGGCGAAAGGCGTGAACGATCTCGTGAATCTCGTCCGCCTCGCGATCGACCAGCTGCCAGTCGGGTGCCATTTGACCATCCTCGGTGCCATCTCGGATCCAGTAGGACATCACGAACTCGGCATCCGTCCGGATCTTTGCCTGTGTGTAAGTTGCGATCCAGTCGTAGCGCACAGGTTTGTGGGTCGGTGCACCAGGACGAGTAATGTCTGCGAAGTGGCTTGTTGTGTTGGACAGCTTCGGCTCGATGTATGCCCTGAAGTTCCTGGGCAGGTGCTGCATTCAGGGTCAAGGCTCATGGACATCAGAACTTGTGCAAACATGCATCACCGGCAGGGGTCCCTCACCACAAAGGCCACGAGAGGTTGCGAAAAGGCCTCTTCCAAGGTAGAGGCCATGATGGTCTTTTGGAGAGTGTGTCTCGGTCCTAGGTGTCGTACCTTGTCGTCTGTAAATCGGCGCCGTCAACATCACATACTGTTCTGAGACACATCAGTCCACAGGTGACATCACTCACACGCCTTGGAAGTCTGGTACACTTTGTAAGAGAGGCTACCCTTTTGAGGGGCAATGATGCCGAAACACACCTAGAAAAGTTGTGTCCGGACACAACGATCAGCATCTGCGGTTTTGCTTGACATTCTCTCAACGAGAAATTCACCAAGTTCTTTCGGAGCCGGTCAAAGTCGGACTGGTTGGCTTCGTCAACCTCCACGCGAAGGTGCTCCAGGGTGAAGCTCGGATCCCATGAGAACTCGGGACCTTCCTGATAGGAGAGGGGGTTGTCCTCGTAATCAGCAGGGCCGAAATCTTTGCCCTTGAGATCGAGCGGAAAGTAGCCCATCTGCGAGTATTCCCACAAGGCGACATGGCGGACAAATTGCCGGAATCCACAAAGGCCGCTACGCCCGACGACCTCGGAGGTGTCAGCAGGGCCAGCATACAGCTTCGCCATCGAGATCGGTTCAGTGTCTGGTCCCCACTGCTCGTCACGCTGTTGAGCAAGCCACCAGCCTACGCGTTCGCGCTCTTCCAATAGAGTGAGGTGCAGCAGATCATCGGGGTGAGGGTCTTTGACGGAAGAGCCGAGTTTAGCTTTTTTGACAGGTGGCTCGACCTTGGTTCGCATCTCACCGGTCGGTCGCGGCAGGGATTCAAGGTAAGAGGGCAAGAATCGGAGCCCGTAGCCTCGCTGCGCATATCTGGGCAAATGTCTCAAGGTCGTCAACTTCTTGCCTTGGAATGGATGGTAAAAAAAAACTTACTTGTACACCCGCACATCTTGCGTCGCCTGGCGCTGAGACAAGTACGACCCGTGGATCAAATCCATGGTAAAGACCGTGTAGGACGTCATGATCGCTCTGGCTGCTCGGGGAAGCATCCAGACCTCGGTACCGTCGTAAGCCACGCCGACCTGGTCCAGATCAAAGTTGAGGAGGACGGCCATCGGGTTAGGACAGAGCTTGAGGATCACCTGCAGTCTTCGATTCGGGTAGACCTCTGGGACGAAGGTGACAGTCTTCGCATTCCGTAAAACTGCATACTTCATCTTTTCTCCAGTCTTCTCGTGGATTGGCAGGTTGGCACTGAAGACCTTCTCGATCTCCTGGAGCTTGGCCGTGGCTTGCTCAGGCTCGAGTCCGTACAAATACATGCTGTGGGTGGAAGAAGTCCAAATAAATGCTCTTGAGGATGCATCCGTCTCCGTCATCATTGCTTGCACTCACTCAATGTCAGAGCCGTGGCACTCGTCTGCTTGTTCGTCTGTCACGCTTGCCAGCACAGCGAGGGGTAGTCCTCCGGCTACCATCACGTTGTTCCAGTCCAGGCCCTTCAGGATGCCACGAGTCATAGACTCGAACCGCCGTTCGTAGGCGGAAAGATTGTTAATCTTGATCTGCTCCTTACGGTGATGATCAAGAATCAGCAGACCGGGAAGATCGGCCTTACTCGGTCGTGAAATGGTGATGGTGCCGTCGGACTCGTTGCTAGGTCCAAACACATGGGTTGCATCTCTTTTGAGACCGACCATAAAGTGCTGCCAGTGCGAGCTGGACCTGTCGATGCCGAGCTTGGCTAGGTTCTCATCCGCAGGCTGATCAACATCCTTTCCGGTCTCGGGTGCGTCCAGAATCAGTCGAGCCCGCATGTACTTCTCGTTGCGAATGATCCACTGATCAATCTGTTCCGAGTGTTGATGCACATTGCCACCTTCGGATGGCGAGCCCGAGGACGCCGCGTTGGAGGCGAACTGCAAAGCTCGATTGATTACCGGGTAAGGCAGTCGAATGACCTGGAAGACGGCATCGCGGAAGGCTTTTGTTCCTACAAGCGGGACGTTCTTGATGACTTGCTGGGCCTCTCCATCACTGCCTCGGCCAAGATCAGTGGCGATCTGAATTGCTGTCTGAGCAAACAAAGTTTGGGAAGCCTTTCCAGCCGCAGATGTTCCTGCTTTCTGGGCTTTGTCGACCGAGGTTCCCTTGAGAATGGGCAGGACGATGTCTTCGTCGCGCTGGTTGAGAAGCTCTCGATAAACGGCATCTTGCTGCTCGTGCAGTTGAAGCTGGAGCTTGAGTGCGCGAATGATGGCCTCACCCATCTTGCTCCCTAAGAGGTCATCGTTGAGGATGTCCCTGATTTGAAGCTGAACTGTCGATGCTTGCAAGGGAATGGCCTTCTTGGAAGCTTGTTTCGGTGACATGGTAGGACCAGCGTACGGAGTAGATATCTTGGACTGTGCGCGATGTCAGTAGAAGATGTCCTCGTCAGCTTGGATGGCCGACGTTGTTTAGGCAGCTAGACCTTCAGGGACTGACCTTTCGTATGCTCTTGAATGTGGACGGTGGAGGGCAAAAGAGGGGGGGGAAGGGGGAAAAGTCAAGCACGCAGGTCACGCGCCTTATATACCCTGCAGCGGCAAGCAAGCACATGAAACATGCAAGCACAGGACTCAGCTGAGCCTGAGGAGCTGAGCAGTAGTCTGTTTCCCCGCTTGCTGTAGAACGATGAACCATAGCACACGCTGCAGAAGACGAGATGAGATGAGCGCCTTGTCTCGGAGCTGATCCTCCGATCTTCCTCCCAGACCACCGTCATCCTGAGGATGAGTAGGACTGCCATCCAGGCGTCCTGCTGCGTTTCGTTCTGAACCGCTGATGCATTCTTCAGACGAACTTGGCCAGCTCGGAGAATGACCGATCCAAAAGGAAGCACTCATTCCCTGCGCATCAGTACGGAACGAGAAAAGAGGGAGAGCCAGGTGTCTTGCGTGCATTACGATGAACCTTCCGCTCTACACGTAGCCTCAATAGCCATCCGAAGGATAATCACTTTACCCACCAGCATCAAATCCGGCCCTCAACTTCAGAACTTGAGTCTGATCTCGTCCTGCACCTCCTTCAGCGCAGTCGAGATTGTGCCCAACGATCTCTCTATAGAGAGGTCCACCTCGCCCTTTGCCACCGCTGAAGACAGGGCCGAGGTAGCAGTCAGGTATGCGCTTATGGCGTCGTCTATGCGGTTGGCGGGGAAGTCGAACGCGATGCCCGTTCCGGAGCGGGTGTTGGTGAGGGTATCCTGGAGCCAGAAGTTGAGGTACGTGGACACTTCGGAGAGCAAAAAGACCCGTGCCTGCTTGGTGTCCCAAGGTTCGGTCTGTCAGAAAAGACAAAAACAAGGGGGAGGTCACAAGTCAGTCGTCTCTTCTGGGTGAGCCACGCGGTTAACCAATGCACTCACTCTGCTGCTCAATAATGCATCCAGATTGTCGAAGATGTCGACAGGATTGGCACCCGCCAGGTGCAAGGTGGTGGGCGCCCATCCAACAGGAATGTCTTGTCGATCCCGCTCCTCGTACGCATAAGTTTCCAAAATCTCCAGCAGCACGGCTGTGATGACGAAAGGTCAGGGTGTAAGAATGTTGAAGTTGTCGAATCAAAAGCTTTCCCGTATCTGAGTAAAGCAAAAGAAACTCACATATCGGGCACGCTGCCTCCGATGGCATGAATCTCTTTCCAATGTCGCTGACTTTGATGCTGACGGACTGGAAGCGCTGAGGGTCCTTGAAGTTGGGATCGTCATGCGCAGTGTTGACAATCTGTTGCCAGGTAGCCCGTACGAGCGCCGCATCGCGATGTCCAGAGACGTGGAAGATCATGATCTTGACCTCGTGCAGATCAAACGCGTTTGCAAAGTTGACGTAGAGCTGGAGAAGCATACATATGTAGCCCCAGTCAGCTTCAGCCCTTCGTTGCAAGATAGTCTCGAGAATAATGCTTTTGAAATCAACTCACCTCGGTCAAGTTGAAAAGATTCTCATCCAGATCCCTCAGGAGCTCCTCCTCAGCGTTGCGCTGTTGCAAGTTCTGCAGTACCTCCAACTGAACCCGGGCCACATCTAGCTCTGACTCGATAGCGTCCGTGAATGCGGCCTGGGGCTCACGTACGCTCCTAGCCAGCGCAAGAGCTATGGAGTAGAACTCGATGCGCTGAGCAAGGTTGATCTCCTCCGTGCTGAAATTCACCAACAAGTCAGAGAATCGGTCAGAGGAGAATTCGACAGCAAAGCAGTGACTCCCAGTGCTCACTCAGTCAATCTCGCCAATGCGCAAAGCACATGCGCAGCACTTATGTACGCTCCGTCCCGTCTGTACAGCTGCCACAGCAAATGCAGCTTTTGAACCGTGCTCGGTTCCTGGTTGAGATATTTCTCAATATACGCGGAGTGCACCTCCAGCAGCTGCTCCGTCATTCCGCGCTCGAGCAGCCAGTCGTACAGGCGCCAGTGGAAGAGCTGGTCATTTTGGGCCAAGGCGAGGTCGTACGCTTGTCGGTGGAGCTCGTCCGCTTTCCGCACTGGTGAATGAACAATGTCAAGAGAGCAGTAATCTGTCAGTAATCTCAACGGCTGGGCTCGCATCGCCTGCACGCCGGAACCTCCAACTCACATTCGTTGATTCGGTTTGTGTTCGACTCGGGCAACTGCTCAGCCTGGTTCAGCGCCTCATCTACATCTTGCAGCATCTCCAGCACGAGTGAGTAGCAAGCATTGCGCTTCTCCAAGATGGGGAGCGCTGGATGGTTTTGGAGGAAGGCGCCGCTGGCGTTTGGGGGAATGCTGTTCGCGAGGTCCGAAGGGTCCCAGGCAGCTGCGCACGTGAGCGGCAGCTCAATTGCACCTTTGGACGCCGCAAGATACAACGTCAGCCAGTCTGATGATACACAAGAGCATGGACGGGGCGTCGGGCCAGCGCTCCAACATCTGCTCACCTTTCGCGTATTTGAGCTTCCTGAAATCCGCACATATAGCCTCTAGCTTCTCAAACGGCAAATGTGGCGCCGCCCTAACCAACAGCTTCATCCCATCCTTCAGCAGCTCCTCCTTCTCCCCCTCTCCGCCAGCGCCCTCCTTCGCACCTCGGACCAGCTCCAAAGCCTTGTACAGCTGCACGTCGGCCGCGGAGCAGAAGCTCCCACAACGCTGCTGGAGCACGTCTGCGATCGAATCGATGCTCACTTGGCTCGATATTTGTCGATCGATCACAGCTTCCACTAGCGCCCGCGCCAAGTCGCGCCCACCCACGCTCGTGATTAGATCCGCGAAAGTGATCTGCGACAGCTGCGTCTGGACCGGCGGTTTGAGCAAGGCGACGACGGTCGGGAACTGGTAGTCGATCAGGAGCAACACAAAACTGAGCGCTTCCAAGGTGCGCGAGATCAGCGCTCGGATAGACTCGACTCGATCATGCTCCACCTTCCACGCGTACGCCTCGCTCTCTTGCGACATGGCCGAGACGACGGCGCCCCCGCCTCCGCCGGTCGTCTGTTGGTGATGGGACGTGCTCAGGACAAAGAATTGAGAGTTGGCGGTCAAGAATTGCTGGAGCGAAGCCAAGTCTGATTGCGCATGCACCAGCACAGACGCATTGACCGCCACATCCTGCCGGTTTGGATCGCCTCCAGCGACGGGAGCCTTTTTGGTAACGGGCGAAGCCCAGAAGGGGCGGAGCAGACGAGCAACGTACAGCGCCAAGCCTTCAAACCGATTGCTCAGCCGCACATTGCTCTCGCTCAGCGCCTGCGATGTTCTCAGCCCTGCGAGGTAAGAGGGCGCACCGCCAAACTCGAAAAAGAGTCGCCAGGCGCTTGAGACAGCGTCGTCGCTGATGAAGGAGGACGATACGCCTGCTGCGAGTTCCGAGGATGATGCTTGAGATACTTGTCTGTTCCTGGCAGCGATGGCGAGTAGCATGGCGCAGCATTGAGGGTATCCATATCTGCGAACGAGACCAAATGTTAGCAGGGAGCAAGCGGCAATAAAATTCAAGGACGCTTGTGGATTGAGACGCACCTGTTGAAGAACGGCACAATCGTCTGTTCGAAAGCCTGGTTGGAGTCCAACATGCCCCGGAGCACATCGATCGGTCTTCTCTCCGACAGGATGACGAGGCCCGAATTACCAAACACTAAGAATTGGCGCGGGCCCAGCATGAGCTGAAGTCCAAAAGTGCTCAGCCGGATCCCATTCGAGTCCGTGGTAGAGACACCAGGGAGCACTGCCTGCGGGGCCTCGGAGATGACTGTTGTCGTTGCGCGGTGGATGAGATCGGTGGCCGTCTCTGCTAGCTCGGAGGCAAATCCGAGGTTCTGAGGGAGCGAGCCTACACCTCCTGTGCCGGCTGCCGTGCCTGTTCCCGTCACTGCCGAGGTGCCTCCGACTACAGAGCTGGCTCCTGTTCGCGAAGCGCGGGCGGGCGATCGAGCGACGTACAAGATGTTGTCCACACCATTGTCGTGATCCTTCGAAAGTGTGCTAGCCGCGAGAAAGACACCATGCGAGTAGTATGCTGTCCTCACAGCACCTGTTGCAGGATGTTGAGGTGGGATATCCGAAGTCGAAGCCTGTTGTGGTTGTTGTCCTCCGAATTGCTGAGGCTGGAAATGTTGGGCGTGCAAGTTTCTTTCCTCCACATCCTCGACCGAGTTTGGTTGTGGCGGAGGTCGGACAGCTCTGAGATCGAGGCAGTCGACGGGAGGATAGTTGGCATTGGACGACGTGGTGCGGTAGAAGCTTCTGGAGTGTGAAAAGTAGAGTCGGACGCCCTTGCTCGTCACCGCGACGAGGTGCAGCGTCCGGCTCTCGCTGGGCGGGATGGCACCCATCCACTCGATGGAAAAGTCGAAAGCGGGAAGCATGTTGGTGCTCGGGCAGATGTTGGTAGCTTGTCTGCATATGTCTGACGCGCGTGCAATCTTGTGCGGCGGTTTGGTCTGATCAGCGGGGATGCTCCACACCTCGATGTCCGTCTTCTTGTACAGCGCATAGAGCACACTTCTCTCTCTATCAATGGTGATGGTGGTGAGGTGTTCCCTGGTCTTGCTCTGGAGGAAGCTGGGGACCAGGTTGGAGTACGTGGGTGCGGTGAGGTTGGTGAGGGTGCATTTCTGCTTGAACCAGGACTCGGATGCTTGGTAGGAGATCTCGTAGATGCAGTCATCTTCTCTTCCGCGGCAGAAGAGCCTTCCTGAGTCTGTGCCTGCAAAATCAACCATGGTGACACCCTGGGTGGGCACGACCATGTCCAATCCGTAAATCTTGAGCTCCTTCCGGGGCGCTGCCGAGGCTGACGAAGAAGCTTCACTGGATGAGGCGGCGGCTGAGCTTGCTGCCTTGGCAGTCTCAAAGCCGAGACCGAGGAGAGTGACTGACGCAGTTGTAGAGAGGATCAGGACGTGTTTGATCGAGTCGACAAGAACATCTTTCCGTGCTTTGACGAGACCAACGGCCTGGATGATGTAGTCAGAGTGTCTGTGGTACTCGATAGCATCAGGTCCTCCATCCAGATAGTCCCACAGGAAGAGATTGTTGTCGATGCTGATCCATGCTCGCTCGATCTCGGGGAAGAGGCCCTGTGCGGCGTGGGAGTTTGCAGAGGTGCTAGCCTCTATGACCGCGTCTGGGATGGTGATGATGCGCTTGCGCTCTACGGGTGTGTTGATCTCGTTGAGAACAAGGCGGTAGTGGCCGGGAGTGGTTGCTGAGAGATGTTCTGAGAGGTCTGGATGGGCAATGTCTTCCTGGAGATACTGTCTCACGATGGAAGACGCGCCGTCGAGCTGGCGGAAGAAGGGATCTCCTCCTGCACCGCCAGCCCCGACTGCTCCACCACTGCCGCCTCCACCGTTGATCGTGGTCGCCATTGACGCGCGCGTGAAGCTGAACAGAGAAGACACGTCGCGTCGTTCGATGATGATGATGATGATGATGAGCAACAATAAGTCTGTGCCCAGCTTCTTCTGCCAGTCAGAGAGAAGAAGAAGTGCGACGGGGCTGGTGTTGTTTGCTCGGAGCCTTTTTCCAAGCTTGCTAACAAACAAATCTTCTCAACTGCTTTCTTCTGAACAATCTGCCCTCTCTTCTCCCTCTCTCACTCTCACACCTTCACAAGATGGCAGCATCAGCAGTTCGAACAAGGTGAGCATGCTGGCTAACTGCTCAGCTCCGGTATTTTTGCTCACAGCTTCCTTTCGCCTCCCACAGATGGCTCGCTCAGCGATGCCTGGCCCAGTCTCAGCTGAGCAGACCCTTCTCCATGTCCGCGTCGCAGTTAGCAGAGGTGAAGAAGCCAGACATCAAGTCGATCGCCTCCCTGCGCCAGTCTATCCCAGGCACCTCGATGCTCAAGGCACGCGAGGCTCTCCTTGCCACCCGCTCGCCCTCCCAGCCTGACATCGACGACATCCCCGCTGCCCTCGCATGGCTGGAAGAAGACCGCCGCAAGTCGGGAGCGACCAAGAGCGAAAAAGTCTCAGGTCGGACTGCTGCCGAAGGACTTGTCGGTGTCTGTGTCTTGAGCGACGGTATGCTCTCCACACCCGAAGGCCCATCGCCCCTGCCACAAGCTGCCATCGTCGAGCTCAACTGCGAGACCGACTTTGTGGCCAGAAACGAGGTCTTTGCCCAGCTTGTCCGGGACCTCACACACACCGCAGCCCTGTTCCCCGTCCTCTCAGGCTTGTCTTCGTCCTCCGCTCCAGCTCTCACAGATCTCAACCTCGAGCAACTCTCGCAGTTCCCATTGCTGTCCTCATCGGTAGCCGAACAAGATCCGTCATCGAGCACGGTTAGGACGGTCGCGGCTGCCATCCTCGACACTGTGGCTCGACTGGGTGAGAAGATTACCCTCTCACGTGCCACGGCCCTCGTTTCTCCCCTTGAACCCCCTTCGGCCCAAGCACCGCGACGCTCAGAGACAGGGACAGCGGCAGGAAGTGAGACTGTCCATCTGGCATCTGCCTACGCCCACGGAGGGTCCGCGCCGCCCTCTGGGTCAGCATCGAGCACAAATCCCGGATCATTACTCACGAGCGGACGAGTAGCCTCTCTGGTGTTGACCCGACTGTCAAGCTCAGCTCTGCCCTCCGCCTTGACCCGAGCTGACCCGCCACTGTCGACCACCATTCGCGCGCTGACTCGGTCGCTCGCCCGTCAAGTGGCTGGCATGGAGACGCGTACAATCCGGCCATCTTCAGGGAGTGCGGAGATCCCTGCGACTCCGGCTGAGGGTCCGCCCAGCACTGCTTTGTATGCTCAGCCATTTGCGATGCTGCTAGGTGCGGCACAGGCTCCCTCGCCCGAAAGCTCTGCTCGATCGGTCTCTGCTGTGCTGAGAGAATGGGCTGATGCTCATGGGCTGGGTGCAAAGCAGGAAGGCGGTGCGGTACAGGTGCAGGCGATTTCGCGGTGGGAAGTTGGGGAGAATGTGGAGAAGGAGGACAAGGGAGATGACTTTGCAGAGGAAGTCAGGAAGGCGGCTGGGCTCTGATGCTCGCGCAGGAACATAATACTCGTACCATCCATTGCATACTTCCCACCACTTCTGTTATCAACATCGTCTTCGACGGAAATGCATGGTGTTGAGAGTGAGAACCAGACGACATATAAGGGACATGTGCATGACTATTAACCGACCACGTGCCCATCATGCACAATGACATTTCTCCCCTTTCTCTCTCTCCGACCGCCGGCAATCGCGAAGCTCAGCTGTCCAACCTCGTTCGCAGCGACATCCATTCACAGCAACGAGGAAGCAAGAAAGGAAGGAAGTGAGCTCGATGTGGAAGCTGCCTGGACAGACATCGCTCACTCTGGGCCGGCTCCGGAGAGAGGCAGAAGCTGCGGCTTCTTCTCCGCCCTCGAGAACATCGCTCGACGGACATGGCATCTTCACCATCATCGTCTTTGCCCTCGTCTCGCTCATCGTTCTCTTCCCACTCAGGATTCCCATCCCACACTTCATCGCACGCTTGATCTGGAAGCCCGCTCCTTCTGCGCTGGTTGAACATTCTCCTTCTGTCATCCCCAACACGCCCACTCCATCAACTACCTCCCAAGCAGCACTCCTGTCCGCTCCTCCACCACCGACAGCACAATCTCCTAAAGCAGAGCGACACTACATCACACTGAACCACGTCAATGCACCCATCATCGGCGTCATTGTTCTGCTGGCAACCCGCTCCATCGACGGCAAGCAAGTCAAAGACGGCATCGTAGGAGCAGCAGGCGTCGAGCCATACGACGTCCTCCTCTTCTTCATCAGCTTGGCTTACATCGCCATCAGTCTCGACGCGACGGGTCTACTCCGCTTCCTCGCTTTTACGGTCTGCATCAAGGCTGGATCGCAAGGGAGAGTGCTGTACCTGCTCCTATATCTGTTCTTCTGGACCGCAGGCGTACTGGTGGGCAACGACCCTGTCATTCTGAGCGGGACGGCCTTCCTCGTTTACCTGACTCGAGTCGCGGGGATCGTCCCTCCCAGTGCCTGGATCTGGGCTCAGTTCGTCGCTGCCAACGTGTCCTCGGCCGTGCTCGTTTCTTCGAACCCGACCAATCTCGTCATAGCCTCCGCATTCGGGATCTCCTTCCCCACGTACACGGCGTACATGGTCCTGCCCTCCTTCGGATCGGCACTTGCGGCGCTCTTGACGCTTCTCGTCTTCTTCAGAGATCGGACAATCATCAAATCAGAACCGAGTAACCCACTTACTACCTCCAAAGAGCCCAAGACTGGTGAGGGTGCCATCGCAAAGCTTGCCTCTGCCATCCCTTCGACGATCCGACCTGCCTTCCTACAGCGACGACTGAGCTCGAAAGTATCTTTATCGAATCCACCACCAGTGTCACAACCTCAACCGGACCATGTCTCAGTAGAGCAGCAGCAGCAGCAGCAAAAGGAAGAAGAAGAGGAAGACTTCGTCCCGCATACGCAAACGATCTCGTACATCCCCTCCCACATAGTCCGACCCGAAGTCGACCCACGCGCCGCCCTCGTCGACAAGACGGGCGCCATCTTTGTATCTTTCGTCATGGCCGCTACCTTGGGTATCCTCATCGCGACCAGCGTCACGGGACATGTCAAGGTCTACCAGATCGCGTTGCCGGGTGCGGCGGTATGCTTGATCCGCGATGCGAGTGTGGACTGGTTGGCCTGGAGAAAAGCGAGGCTGGAGGAGGGTAAGAGGAAGACGGGAGCGAACGATGAGGCGCCTAATACAGTCGCTGAGGGTAGCCAGGGACAGACTGCCGTCGATGCGCAGGGAAATGGTCACCTATCTACGGAAGGTAGCGGAACGCCGGCGGAGATGAGCAACGGCGATATCGAGCTCACCAAAATACAGAAGCAAGATGCGCAGGCATCTTCGGTCAATGGAGAGTCTTCAGAGACGAGCGGACCGACAGTACCTGCCGGAGAAACCGTCTCACGCACGGTCCCAATTGAATCGAATGCTTCATCGGCGCCAGACCAGCCGGGTACGGACACCAGTCCAAAGGGAGTCCACCAGCAGAAGCGACCAGAAGGCGATCATCTTCGTCCCGCTTCACTCTGGTCTACATTCTCCAATTTCAGCTCCCGATTCAGCGAGATCTTCCCCACCGTCTCGATCGTGCTCTCTCGCCTGCCCTTTCCTCTCCTCCCTTTCGCATTTGGAATGTTCATTCTCGTGCAAGGGTTGGACCATGTCGGCTTTATCTGGATTCTGGCGGATGGTGTGGGAAAAGTGTGTGCTCACGGTCCGGCTGCGACTGCGTTCTTCATTTCGCTCCTTGGAATCATCCTGTGTAACGTGAGTCTCTCGACTCGTTCTCCTCATCGTACGTTTGTTTCTGAACGGGGCTGATTCCTGATCCTTGACTCTCTTGACGCTCGATACAGGTCGCGGGCACCAACATTGGTGCCACAATCATTCTGACAGAAGCGATCCAATCCCCATCTTTCACCCAGCATCTCCCTGTCCAATCAGCAGCGATCATCACCAAGACCGCGCTGTACTCTGTCGCGCTCGGATCGAACATTGGCGCGTTGGGCGGCACGTTTGCTGCGAGCTTGGCGGGCTTGCTGTGGAGAGAAGGGCTCAGACAGGGCGGGATCAAGGTGACGACGGGACAATTTGCGCTCTGGTGTGCAGTCGTCATCATCCCTGCTACCGCGGCTGGGGTGGGCATCTTGTTGGCCGAGGTGACCCATTTCACCGTTGGCGACTCGTGAGAGAAATTGTCATCCAGCCCTTTCTTTGCATTTTCGAACCCTTTCTATCTGTATTTGCTTCATTCAGGCTTCAACTGTCACCGATTACATTCATCTTGTGAATCCTTTCCTTTGCGGGACGATTGGATTGCGAATAAAAAAGCATGGTAGATGTAGAAATTTGAGGTAGCAAATGCTATGTTGTGGAAGGGACGCTTCAGGCTTGTGCGACCGCAGCGACAACGGGCAGCTTTGAGCATGAGAGGTTCAGAGAGAGGGTCAGTTGCGATTCTCCACGTCCTCGCTGTGCAGTCGCAACTTACCAGCATGCTGTCCATCTCAGGGTGCACCTCCAAGAGATACTTGTCCAATTTTTCAAAGAGGTGGGTGCTCGCTTTCTTCAGAGTGTCCTTATCACCCGCATAGAAGCGTTGCGACGCACTTGGCCACATAGCCGACCCGTCGAGTGCACTATACTCAATCAGCAGCCGCGATGGATCACGCTCTACGTTCGGCTTTGCCGCTCCCAGAGGCTGGCGCACCAGCTGGCCGTACTCGCCCTTGTGTTGACCTCGTCGTTTGGCAGCTTCCAGTCCTGCGCTATCCAGCTTCAGAAGCAAGTTGATCTCCCAAGTGCTGACTCCGAGGCGGGACACTTCCTTCAGGTAGTGCTTCTGCCAGCCTTTTGGTGGCTCCGTGGGCAGGTCCCATTCCAGGATCTCGCCGTCAAATGAAATGACGGTCCAGATCAAATTCGGATGGTCGATGATGAGCTTGATACGGCGTGTGCCCGCTTCAAGGTCCAATTTCTCATCCGTCGCTCGAATCCGGAATTGGTTTTTCGTCGCTGCGGAAGGGCCGTGCAGGCTTGGGAACTTTTTTACGTCGGGAGTGGGCAACTGGAAGCTGTATGCGGTGATGAAACCGCTGACAGGGTACAAGCTGATGCATTGAAAGTGTCAGCGATTCAATTTCGATATCTCCTCAGCATCGCGCATACTCACATGTTCCATGCTGCCTTCTCATCTTCGCGAGCCAGCACGGCTTTCTGACCAGGGATGCCCATCACGCCTTGCATCTCGTCCACATATTCGGCAAATCGAGGCGCAGGATCAGCTGTGCCAAAGTGCAGCTCCCACTTGTCGCTGGTCAGGTTGTTTGTCAGGTGGACAAAGTTCCGCTTTGGGTGCATCTCGTCAAAGGGTCTACCAGGTCCCAAGCCGAGCGTTGCCGGTTGTGACGCGGCTGCGAAGATTGCGATGGACGCGACCGTCGCAGAGATGGACAGGGTGAGGAGCCATTTGAAGCCGTGAGGGCTGTATCTGTGCCCAATGGTGAGGAGTGCAGGGA
Source organism: Tilletia horrida (assembly GCA_001006505.1). Taxonomy (NCBI): domain Eukaryota; kingdom Fungi; phylum Basidiomycota; class Exobasidiomycetes; order Tilletiales; family Tilletiaceae; genus Tilletia; species Tilletia horrida. The sequence goes on along the minus strand of LAXH01000144.1, from coordinate 7,770 downwards.
AGCCGATGATAACCAGAACAGAGGTCAAGGTTCCGATGATATGATCAACAGGCGATGTCTCGCCCATTCGTCCGGTCAAAGGCACGAACAGGTCCATGATGACAAATCCGTCGTAGCTGAAAATTGTCGGCAGAAAAGAGATGACGGGGTACGTAGCCGCTGCGACGCGGTTGTGAGCGGCCACCTGGCGCTTGTTGATTCGGTCGGTGCCAATGAGGATGTAATCGTTGACGGCGATGGAGACGATGCAGGTGATCAAGCCAATGACTAGCAGGTACGCGGACCCGATGTCGAGGAAGTTCACTACCAAAGCGTTAATGATAAACGATAAGGCAACTCCATTGAGTGTGGCTCGCTCGAGGTATGCCTTCTTTGCAGGCGTCTCGAAGAAGCGGCTGATGAAAGCCTGAACCGCGAAGATTCCGGTGACAGCAGGAGGACCGAAAAGCGCAAACGCAAAGTATTCGTGCCGGTACCAGCTCATTCCTGCGTTCAACACCTTGGTCATGATCAGAGCGACAACGTTGCTCAGCACAACGCCGACGACAAAGTTGGCGTAGACGCCAGCGCAGGTGAAGATGGTGGCTTTGAGAGAATCGAGGTGTCGTTCAGCTCGGACTGAGTAGAGTAGTTGTGCACTCAAGATCGCGACCAGGCCGTGGAGGATCTTGCGGAATGTGACGTTGTAGAAGAAAAAAAAGAAGTAACCAAGGACGGAGAAGTAGACTGGCCCTTCGTTCTTCGTGAAGGCGCGGTTCGTGGCCAGTTGTGACTCCGGAGATGTGGTCAGATAATCGACGATGGCGAGAATGTCTATAAGAGGTGCAGTGGTGAGCCCAATTCTCTCTACGCAAAGCAGATGTCGGGAGGGCCCCCTCAGTCACTCACTTTCACCAAAATGCTGCACCGCGCCAGGCTCGATGTAAGCAGGAATATCCTTTCTCGAATGGTACAAATAACTAGATCCAATAATGGCGACGTCCAGTCCAGACTGATTGCCGTATTGGACAAACTGGCGGAAGTCTGTATCTGACAGTATGATACCGCTGGAGAAGACGTCGTTAGCCAAGACAGTACCGAAAGGGTAGGGCACTTTGCTGTACGCCTTGATGAATTCCAAAGAAGTTGCCTGGAAGAGAAGCTCAGCTCCGCTCACACCGCAAGCCTCCAGGTTGACAACACCGCGAACCGAATGGCGGGTCTCGTGCTGGGTCGAGTACAGGTGCGAGGCATCCTGCAGAGACTCTTCCCCGTTATTGAAAAGCAGAATAACCGAGTGTCTGAGTTTTGGTCGGGGAGCCGTGGTGTAGATCCTGAGGATTTCGAGGAGAATCGCTACTCCGGCACCATCATCGGCAGCGCCGGGACTGGGAAGAGTGCTGTCCAGATGCGCGTTCGCGAGAACAGCGTGCTCCTTTCCTTCGTCCGTGCCGTCACTAATACGGACAATGACGTTGGACATGGAGTGGTACCGCTTGAAAACGACGCTCGACATGAAGTCGAAACGATGAGCTCCGTCGCCGATCTGCTGCCAGATTTCGACTTGAGTTTGGTTCCCAGGGCCGGTGCCAGTGATGTGCGTTCCTTCGTACTTGCGCACTTCCTTTAACAGCCATTCTTCGGCTTCCACATGCTCAGGCGTTCCGACAATCCGGTATCCAATGTCAACGAGCTTCTGCATGACGTTCATAGAGTTCTCCTCCGAGAAGAGAGCACCATGGCCCTGAGCCTCGCTCGCCGCAGACTCTTGTATGCTCCGTGGTTTCGGCAGAGTGTAATGCATCTGGAGGGTAAACTGGCCGAGGAGCGCAATGAAGACGACCATGATTGGAATGAGCAGAAGCGAGTTGGGACGGCCGCCCAAGGTGACATTTCCGTTGGCCTTGCCGGACCGTCGCGCGACACCCTTCTCGTCTCCATTGGTGGACAGATTCACCACGAGCGGGGTGCTGGGACCTGCACGATAGCTTCCGCTGCTCGAGCGCGCTCCTTTGGCACGGGACTTGGGCGCCATCGTTTCGCACTTGCTGTCGCTTTGCCCACCTTGCGCGAGCGGCTTCGAAGACTGGACGTGGTCGACCTTGAGCAAAAGGTGCACAGGCTTCAATTGTTTTGGAGTGGAACGTCATGAGAAGAACTCGGCTCGTCGGCCCGAAGTCGCCGACGCCGTCGCTCACGTCGCGTCGCGATTCCCGTGAGTGTTGGTCTCTGCTAGCGCGTTTAGAGCTCGAGTGAGGCGAGAAGTCACAGGCCTCAGCGCCATCATTGTTGAAGGCACAACCATCCCAGATCACCAGCTGAACATCATCATCATCATCTGCAACATCAAGCTCTCGGAAGGGCGGCACAAAGATGCCCGACGTCAGCAGGACGCGCGCGGCCACGCAGATGAACGGGCGGCATGCCGATGATGAGGATGAAGATTACGATACTGCGATGCCCGGAGGCTCGCTACCTGTCCTCAATGGCCTGCACCGCAAGAGGGGACGAGCCACCATGGAAGGCAACGGTCAGCAAGACTCTGAGGATGAAGATGAGGCGGAAGAGAATGCCGCTCGCATGGCCAAGCGCAAGAAGCAGCGTGAATTGGCGATCGAGCGTACGATGCAGACGCGTGACGATGATGGGTACGCTGTATGCGCCAGACGTGCAGTCCCGGATGGTAGGACTGATGCCTTGTGTTCTTGATGCTTCCACAGGTATCTGCCGGGCTCAATCGTGCGGGTCAAGCTCATCGCCTTCGTCACTTACGACGCGGTCGAGTTTCGTCCAGGTCCCTACCTGAATATGATCATTGGGCCCAACGGAACGGGAAAATCGACAATTGTATGCGCCATTGCCCTTGGACTTGGGTGGAAGCCGAACGTGCTGGGACGCGCGAAGGATGTTGCCGCATTCGTCAAACAAGGGTATGACACAAGCTCCATCACGATTGAGCTCAAAGGCAAACCTGGGCAGAGGAACCTCATCATCAGACGAGACATTGGACGTCACAACAACCAAAGTGACTGGTTCCTTGATGGTGAGCGCCACACTCCGAGCCAGAGCATTGAGCTAGGCTCTTATGACAGTGTATGCGGTCTCGATGCCCACAGGCCAGAAAACAACACAGAGAGATATCGACAGTCGCGTCGAAGCTCTAGACATCAAGATCGATAACCTGTGGTGAGTGTGAATTCGAACTCTCCAGACTGTTACTTTCGTCTCACTGACTAGTGTTCGCACCATTCAGCTCGTTCTTGCCTCAAGACAAGGTCGCGGACTTTGCCAGGGTGAGTGCATACAGCATACATGCCCGGCCACGAGCAGATGAGGATTGACACTTCACATTCGCATGCTCCCAGATGACACCACCGCAACTGTTGAAAGAAGTCCAAAAGGCTGCAGGCGAGACTGGTCTGATCGAAAGTCACGAGGAATTGACTAGGCTTGGACACGAAGAAGCAAAGCTCTCCCAGCGGCTGGCGAACGAGCAATCTGATCTCGACGATCTGAATCAAAGGCAGTCGATGATGGAAAGGGATGTGCAACGATTCAGAGAGCGACAAGAGATCGAGCGAAGAGTAAGTCAAACCGATGCTGCGGAGAGCCGAAGAAAAAATTGTGCATAACATCTGCGGTTTCCTTCATCCAATTCCAGGTCAAACTGCTCGAGCTTCGCGTTCCAGAGGCCAAGTATAACCTAGCTCGAGCGGAGGCATTCAAGCTCAAGACCAGAGTTCAGAAACGCAGGGCAAGACTAGAGGTCGCCGAGCAGCGTTTGAAGCCTTATGAGGAGGTGCTTGGGTGAGTCGCTCAGATTTCGCTTCAAGGCAGTACGCAATCTGATTGTCTATCTTCGTCTACAATGCCCAGTGAGCTGGACGAGAAGAGCGAGAAACTGAGGCTTCGAAAGGACAAGGCGAAGAGCAGTCTCGACGCGGTCGCCGGTGATCTGAAGAAGTGCACCGCCGCTTTGGAGAAGAAGGTAAGGCACAGTCACATTTGGTCCCTATTCCCATAACACTAACGGACTGACGACATGCCTGTGATGCGGTGCAAACAGGAAAAGGCAGCGGAGAACCTGCACAGAGAAATGGCGACCTTGGATCAACGCGAGACTCAGCGGAAAAAGGAGATTGAAAAGCTCAAAGGCGAGATTCGCGACTTGAAAGCAGCTATCCAGAATCCTCCAGAGACTGTCAGCACGCAGTCCTCCGACACTCAGGTGGTAAGCAGATTTCTTTGCGCCGGTGTTCGGGACGACGTAGCCTGAGATGACCCCAAACCTTTTCGAACAGAAACAAATTCGAATGAGGATTCGGGCCGACGGTTCAGAGCGCTCGGACATCAAGATGAAGATTGACGAGATTCACCTGGAGAACAGAAGTCTTAGAAGCACGCTCGATGACGCTCGCAGGAAGTGAGTAGTGTGTAGCATGCAGCATGATTTAAGCAGGCCGCATGGAATCCTGAATCAGTCTCTAAATCGACCTGCCTTTCTCTCACACCGAAAAGACTTGAGAATCTAGATAATAATCGTCACCAACGGTTTTTGTCCTTAGAACAAGTGGATCGATCTATTGGTCCGGCGGTGCGCTGGTTGCGGGACAACAAGCAGCTGTTCAGTGGTACCGTCTACGAGCCTGTGGCTATGGAGGCATCGATCAAGGACAACAAGTATGCAAATGCCGTAGAGACTTGCATGTCCTGGCCGTCGTTCAAGGTAAGCACAAACTTCCTCACGATCCCTGTCCCTGTGCGAAAGACATGCACTAAACAAGCAATTTCTTGTCTGATGACAACAAGACTTTTGTCTGCGAGTTGCGATCCGACTATGATATCTTCACCCGCGAACTGATCGACAAGCAGAAGCTGCGGCTTAATGTCTATGAAGTGGAAGGATTTGACGATTCCCTCACAAGGAGCGCGTACCCTCAGGAACTCGTGAGTCAAAGCCTGTGAATGAGATGTAGTTTGCTTAAAGATTAACTCCTCATGACGGCATTCCTTCGGCGGTGCAGCTAAACCAATACGGGTTTGAGTCGACCGCCATTGAACTGATCGACGCCCCTGATGCTATCAAAAAGTTCTTGTCCCAGACCCACCTCCTGAACAAGATCGTACGTCTCTTTAAACTGTCCATGACTGACCTTGTGCCACAACCTGACATGCCGCTCTCTGAGTTCCGCAGCCCATCTCCCTCAACTCGAATCCGTCCGCGCAGTTGCTGGATCAGATTACGAGCCAACGTCTATTCCAGCGCTTTGTATTCGGAAACCAGCTATACAATGTCACCATTTCCTCATATGGTAACCGCAGCGCTTCAACTGCGACAAGAAACCTCAAAGTATCACAAAACTTTGGACAACCAGGTGAGCGAAGGATGATCGCCACTTGATCTGGATCCGCTCTCAAAAACTGACGACCTTCACACTGCTCTTCCACCTTTGAAGTCGACCAAACTTTGAAGCAAGACCTCGAGCGTCGAATCCGGGAGAACAGTGCTCGTTTCAGAGCGAGTGAGGAGGAGGTTGCAAAACTAATGGATCGCGATAAGATTCTGAGGAATCAGATTGAGCAACACGAGAAGCAAAGGGTAAGTACGGTCAAGGAATGTCATCGAGGCAGATGCAGGAACTGACGTCTCCTCCTCTGCAGAATGCTCTGCAAGCCGAGTATCAGGCAGCAAAGGCAGCGCAGACTCAGTACGAGAAAGACCGCGGCAAGCTTGGTGAGCGAGCCGTTCCGCTTTGAGCATCTGCTATCCTGAAGGCGGGCACACTGACGCAGGCTTTGTCTCCCTCCTTCATCAGACATGCTTGAACGCCATCTTCGCAACGCCATGAACAAGCCGACAACGGAGAGGGAACGCATGAACATTCGCAAACAGCTCCAAAAGCTGGCAGAGGATCGAGCCGGCATAGCACAAGACATCAAGGTCCACATGCTAGACCAGAATAAATTGCGGATGAACTACGACCTTCAATTCCTTGAAGGCCTGCAACATGAGGCTAACAGGGTGGCTTTCAGTGAACTCAAGTCGGCGGCAGATGCGAGTCAAGAGCACTGGAAGACGGCTGTTGACGAAAGTGAGTCTCTCACTGTTCCAGCAGAAGGGTGCGCAAAGGTCGGGTGTCTGATCTTCTTTTTACTGGTGCAGTCGTTGAAGAGGAAAGAGACGCTCGCCGGCAGGCCAAGAGTCTTTTGAACAGATTCAACAATTTGAGTGCCACCTCCGACCCTGAGGTCATTGTTGCACTCCAGGAAGCGCGAGAGCAGCCAGATGTGAGTCCCTGTCCTGCTAATCTACAAAATTGGACACGTTCGGGCTTGCGTTGACACTTGCACCATAACAATCATGCGCTTGTGGTTTGATTGTATACAGTACAACGATGTCTCATTGGATGACTTACAGCTCGAGCTGGAGGCTCAACGACAGGCGCTTGATCAAGCGCATGGTTTAAGTGACGAGGTCATCGCTACGTTTGAGGAGCGAGCGAGACAGATCCAAAAACACTCTGACAAGATAGCCGCCTTCACCAAGGAGAAGGCGGATCTGGACCAGAACATCAAGGACATCAGGGTAAGCACCATTTGGATGTGCTTCACCGAGCACGGCTAAACAGAATCTCGTCACTAGGACGAATGGGAGCCAGCGATCCGATCGCTCGTGCACGATGTCAGCGAGAAGTTCTCCGCTGCATTTGACAGTGAGTGACAAGACAATCACCTGCAGATCAAATCAGTGCTATGACTTATGACGTGACGTGCATTACTCTTAGGAATCGGATGTGCGGGTGAGATTCGGGTCGCTACCGATCGCGACTATGACAAGTGGGGCATCGAGATCCTGGTCAAGTTCCGCGACACCGAAGAGCTGCAACTGCTCACAGGTCAACGTCAATCTGGAGGTGTAAGTTAGGGCAGTGGTATACCGCGTCTGCATGTAGTCTACTTGGGGCTAAACAACAGATTCTGCTGCGCAGGAACGGTCGCTGTCGACGATCATGTTCTTGATGGGCTTGACAGAGCTCGGCAAGTCTCCATTCTCCTTGGTGGATGAGATTAATCAGGGTATGGACCAGCGCGCCGAACGAGCGGTGCACAACCAGATGGTAGATGTGACATGTGGCCAGCATGCTCGGCAGTGAGTGGGGCTTCGGAAGACATCATTGAGCGATTGAGCGGGATCTTCAGTTGCTGACGGGGCGGATTACTTCTCTCCGACAGATACTTCCTGATCACACCCAAGCTGTTGAACCACCTCGCGTATCACGAGCGAATGAGGGTGCTGATCATCAACAATGGCGAATGGCTGCCGGAGAAGTTTAGCTGTGAGTCGATCCTCGTGTCTGGTCGCTGTCAAACTGCTCATCTGACTAGATGTCGTCTGGCCATGTCCACAGTCAAGAGTGTGCTGAGGAAGCATCTGCAGCGCGCCCAGCGCCCTACGGCTTCTCAGGCCTAACCCAAGAGACGATTCTTTCCCTTTTTTTTTTGTTCCTTTTCGCCTTTATCCTTTCGCATGTTGCAACTCTCAATTTCCCGCGTCTTGGAGCTTTCCCGGTCCCCCGATTCTTTCACAGCGGTTCTGCCTCTTTTCCTCATTTCTGCCATCCTTATTTAGTGAAGCAAGGGTTCCAGGAAGGCAATGTAAAGAAAAGGAAGGCCGTCGCCTTTGTCTTTCTCGGGCTAACTGACGAGGACTGATGCACGGACCGTTACTAATGGAGGTGTAAGAATTTTAGCGGTTCTTACGGCCGGGTCAGATTCAGCTTTGAGCTCGTG
>LAXH01000143.1:32116-44555 GCA_001006505.1 Tilletia horrida | reverse complement strand
GCTTCTCTTCAGTCATTGCACGAAGCTTGAGGTCCCTCTACTTTTTCCACCCGTTCTTTGGAAAGAGGCATGTCAGACCAGCAGCAGACAAGAGGGACCAGAGATCAGTTGAACAAATACAATTTCGTTTTCCATTTCCGGGGGGTGAAAAGTGAGAATAAACGGGTTAAAAGATGGGGTGAAGCAATTCGAAGCGTCAAAGGGTTGACGATAAATACGTGTTCCTTGGTGAGGGGTGTGCACGAATGGATGGGACTCTAGGATTGGATGGATGGTTTGGACGTGCAGCCGAATCCCGGTCCTTGATGATTTCAAGGCGGAGATGGGGCTCGCCGAGATGTCGTGTCCTTTTTTTTTTTTCCGGTTGCCTTTCTCTCACAGTCGTGAATAGGATTCGGGCTGACAGAAGAATGCGCACGGCATTGCTGATAAGAGTCCTCGCATTTACTGAGGGCCGGAAGCGCGGGTGGCGAAGCCGACACGGCTGTTGGTGCGGTCGAAGATGGCCAGGGTGTTGCGGAGCACTGAACGGGGTCGAGAAGGAGAAGATCAACGGGTCAGTAACGTGGTAAGAAGGTTGGAACCTTGCGGCAAGGGAGAAATGATACGCACTGGCGTCACCACTGATCCAGGCGTTCAATCCAGTGTCCTCGCCGACGATGGACTGGAGGGTTGGGAAGCAGAAGAATGTGAGTATCTTGAGAGCATATTTGACGTGCCACACGCCTCTGAGACCCAGGACTACTTACCAGGAGGCAGGCTCCGTCAGTGTCGGTACCGATGGTGATGGCACTGGCGTCGAGGGTGACCCTCTTGCCTCCGTAGGAGAAGGAGACCGGGGGAGGGCTGTTGCAGTCGTAAGCACCGTAGATGGTGCCCTGCTCGCTTCGAGCATCGACACCGATCGAGTAGAAGTAGTTTTCGGCGTCGTTGGTAGGGGCCACGATCAGGGTCGTGCCCGTGTCGACGATGGACTCGATGGAGCCGTAGTAAGTGGCCGAGGCGGGCACCTGCCAGAAGCCTTGCGAGCTGTCAACAGAGACCCAGGTGGGGCTGCCGCTGATGTCGCTGGGGTTGTAGCCGCCGAGGTAGAGGTCCGAGCCGGAAGAGCCGAGCTTGAAGGAGAACTCGAAAGCGGAGAGCACACCGGCGTTGTGGAGCGAGTCGAGGAAAGGGGGGTAGCTGCTGCCGAAAGTAGCCAGAGCGGGGACTGTGGTGGTGGTGGAATGGTGGATGAGTCAGTCTATTGACGCGACGCGATCGTCTTTAACCGTCCGGTTCAGAATGCTCACATGACATTCCGGAGATACCCTGGTTGCCACCTTCGTTGGAGCTGTCGATGACTATCAGTCGCAAGAGAAGACAAACCGCGTCAGTGACAAGATTGACGAGGCCTCAAAAAATCCCAAATCAGAGTCACTCACACTTGCTGTTGCTCAGACCGATGGCAGTGTTGGAGGCCTTGAGGCCACCGATGGTGACAACATCGGTGTAGACGGTGCCCTGGGCAGTGGTGCCGTCACCGTAAGCAGTGGAGAAGGTCTTGGAAGTCTTGCGAGAGGTGGAGGACTGGCTGGGAACGTAGGCGCCCGGGTTGACGAGGGTGTCGGCCGAGCCGGTGTCAAAGTCGATGGGGATGCTCTGGGCGGGGGTACCGTAAGCAATGGTGCCGACCCAGAGGGACTCTTGAACGTCGGAGAGGGAGACGCGGCCAGTCGATCGCTTGTGGGCGGGGACGGGGACACGGAGCTTGTGCTCGGCACCAGTGTTGGCCTTGAAGTTGTCAAGGGTGCGCGCGTACTTGGCACGGAGCTGGTTCATGTGGGCAGAGACCTTGGCAAAGTCGACTTGGGTCGAGTTGGGCTTGCGGAGGTCAGCAGCGCGCTTGGAGATGGGGATGCGGATGGGGGAGACATCCTTGGTGCTGGGCGCGGGGGCGGAGACACTGAGGGCAGCGCCAGCGACGATGGCAGCGGTGACAGTGGAGAGCTTCATGATTATAGATGAGGAAGGGGGTGGTGGAGGAGTCAGAGAACGATGGACAGCTGCGAGTGAGAGAGAAGAGGGAGAAGAGGGCCGTTCCTGAGGAAGATGGGTGAGGGAAGGCAACGTGAGCTGAGGGAGAGAAGGATGAGCGTGCTTTTATGCCATTCAAGGAAAGCTGGACCCAGCAATGACGGGATCAAGGACCATCGGTTGTCCATTGTGGATGCTGACATTGCCGTCAATTGGAAGCAAGCTAGGGCGAAAAGGTTAGATGGACTCTTTGCGTGGCCCGTAGGAGGCAAGGTGAGGCGAGAGTGGTGCTGCAGCATGTTCGGTCTCGGCTGCTGCCGCCGTGGTGGAAGCACTAGCAGCTGGAAGTCAACATGGACCCAAAGACAGGACAGGAGTCGCGTCCGTATTCCGAGACTTGCCAACAAGAGGGAGGGGGAGGGGCGAGTCCTGTGTCGCGTGGTTGGATACAACACTACATACGAGTGCAGCATGAATGGTACATGGTCCACTACTTTCGGGAGTGAAGGGAAGCTAGCCAGCCCGCGCCCCCATCAAGAAGAACCTTTTGGTTGATGCTAACCAAGTTTTAGCGCAGTTCTGCAAGGGTTAAAGTGTCAATACTCTGCCAACCCCAAAGAGATCACCAAATCGGTCCGCTAATCTCTCGCACTCCAGCGTCTCTCCCACCCATGACGAGCGCATCTGTCCAGATCGCGTTCCGACTTCCACCTCTCATCAGCCCTGTGCTGTGCCCAACAAGGCTCCATTGCACACGTCGCGTATATTATTGTACTCACTCGTATCCCGGACTGTCACCCAACCATAGCCCAAGAAGAAAAGACCTCGGGTGGCTCACATGCGCACTGTGCGATAAGGAAGTAGTAGTCAATCACGCTCAAGGAGGCAAGATGGAAAGCCAGGGCGACCATCTACACACTGTGATAAGGGCATTGGCACTTCGGTTATGATTCCGCCGCTGCTGCCTTGCATAGAGGTAAGGTTGGCTTCAATGGACTCGGGTATCCCTCCCAGCTGGTTGTATGTATGTATTGCATGCATGCAGCACCTGCGCCGGCGGGCCATGCCTGCGGATCTGATCGGGCAATCTGCAACACTACATACTGCAATGCAGCGGCCTTCTTGCATGTGTTTTGAGTGGTCAAGGAACAGGCACAAGGACTGGTTGCGGAGAGTAAAGACTCTTAGCTTAACTTTTGTGCAACTTAGCAGTGGATATTATTATTTATTGCACCTGGTAAAAGTAAACGCCTTGTTAGCGCCAAATTGTCGAAATCCTCGCCTCCCTGAGCTGGAACAAACACGGAACTCGACCACGTTCGTCTGACACACTCTCTGACTGGTCGGTCTGAGCTCTTCAGTTCAGCATTGGCCATGCCCAGCACGGGATGCGGATCTGGAGGTGTCGAGATTGTAGAATATCGTTCCTGACAAAACCACTCAACGGGCGAGGGAACGAGTCGTTCGAGTGTCTGGCACATTCATCAGCATGTCAGAACCCAGTCAGGCACCCATCCTGACGAATCTCGAAGCTGGAATCTGTTGGTATCCACACCTGCCGCAGGGCAAGCCTGCGGGTCGGAGGATTGCCGCCGGTCACACCCGCAGCAACATGCACGATTGCATCCTCCAAACACCACCGATGCTTTGCTCCTGCAGAACATGGTGATACCTGCATGATCTTCCCAAGCCCTGTCACTGATGGTGTCGCTGATCTCAAAGGTACATGATGTGATAACAATAACATCTGTCTGACGTGCGCGCTTGTGAAAGGTCCATATAGCGCTTTAGCTTTGATGGAGGCAATGTGGTCTGCCCGACCTGTCGCCTGTCTGCACCTTTCGGTGTCCAACAGGGGCCAGGTGGTTCGGAAGCCTTGCCCGAGGCACCATGGACCACAAAGCCCTTGACCTCTTTCATCTCCCTGGGCTAAGTACTGTATGACTACCGTTAGTGCTGCAAGCTTGAGCCTCTCATTTTGAAGTTCGTTCCTTCAGGTCTAGACTACATACGTAGAAATGTCGAGCTACAAGGGCCCATGTGTGCCTGTGTCATGAGTTCCACCATGGCTGAGCCCAAGTCAAACATGCCAGCTTTGATGTGATGTGTGCGATGGGGTCAAATCTAAGAAGCACAGCAGTTCGCCAGCCGGCCATCCGACGGACAAGTCTGAGGACGTCAGCTGCTCGACAATGTTGAGTGACAACTTCTGAACGCCATGGTCACGCTGGTAACTTGGGCAGGAACGAGGAGGGCCATGCAATGGTGCCGGGGTAGGTTGCACGCTCAGCGGTCCCGTCGACGTGCTTCGGCAAACTCTGGAATTCCAATGGATGCCACAGAATCGATCGGAACACAGACGGACGCTTAGCGTGTCTCTGGCTCGCTAATCAAGATGGAATCCTGGTGGATGCAGGATGCACGCTACCTTATTGTCTCGGGAAATTCTGGGTGCAGCGGAGCTTCAAAGCTTGGGCAAATTGAATTGAGGAACGTTTGGAGATCTCAGCTCGACAGAGATATCGGAAAGATAATGATGAGCTCTTTATCTCCCTTTGTGCACTCAACCCCCCATCCACACTTCTCTTCCTTCTTCAGGAGCGACCATGCACTGTTCTCGACAGGTCCAATTGCCGCGTAATCTGCCTTCTGAAAGCGACCGTCAACAAAAGCAGGCACCTGTTTGAGCACTGAGTGCAGCTTCGCCTCCATCGAGAGCTTGGCCTTCTCCGCAACAGACGTCATAAAGACGTCACTTTGCCCGGCCATTGCGCAGTTGAGGACATTGTCTGCCTCATCGGAGATCCCTCAAGGGCACCCATATACATAGTCGATAGGATTTCCGAGCTGGGCTGTCTCCTTTTCCTCCCAAACAAATCCATCAGTCTAGCGTCACCCGCCGGTCATCACCACTCATCGACTAGTTTCACAGTGCATGCATTTGCACTAGTGTGTGCCTCACTTGACTTGCACATCCAAGTCCATCCCAGAACTTTGTCCAGCCCGCCTGCATATCTTCCCACTACATCGTACCTGCTGACGGTCCTTCTGCAAGACGATCACCGTTTCGACTAGACACCAGGGGCACGCATCCGCATTAGACCAGCCCCACAAGCAATCAGGCCGAAGGAATGCCTACGGCCTCTCCGCAAACATCTGCACCGGCCATTGCTCAGGCACCAGTAGTGCCCTTCAATCTCCTAGGAGGCGGTGCTCTAGCCGGCCTTGCGCAAACAGGAGCATCCGGTGGATCAAAAATTGTGACGACGACCGCGTCGTCATCATCATCATCCCAACCTCTGCAAACTTCTTCCCTCTTCGATCCTTCCCACATTCCCTCCCTGTTGCCCCGGATCGAACATCTGGTCAACTTGCTCCTGACTGCCTCTCGCGATCCACACAGTCTCAACGAGCCTCTTACTCCAGAGCAGCGCGAGGCAGTCAAGGCCGAGTACGAGGAACGGGCTCGGGTGGCGAGGGAGGCAGAACAGGCTGCCAAGAATGTAAGAGGGCCCAATGTTGCCCTCGGCGCGGATGCGGACGGGGACGAACAAGATTCATACTACCTCTTCGCGTCTTCATCGGACACCCTTCTTGGCTCTCGTCTCCACGAGGCAAACACCGCCGCGGACGGCCCGGCTGCGCGTACCAAGTCTCTCGTCCCTGGTGCCGGTGCTAGAGCCAACAATCTGAATGACGCGCTCCTAGGTAGACCAACGCCGCTACACGAGGAGATTGTGCGCGAGGCACAGTCGCTCAAAGACGCATTTGCAGCGGCACGACGCGCGGTTGATCAGCTCGAAGGAGGCGATATGAGCGTCGAGGAGCAGGCCAGGCTGATCGAGGTCCTGACCGAGTATGGACGGCAGCAGGACGAGGTCCGGAAAGTGTTAATAGCCAAGTCAGATGCACTGCTCAACGACGCTGGCAGATGACGCAGACCTCGGGGGACTCCGAAGCACCCAAAAGGCCAACAGTTGGCCATGTGCTGTGATATCTCTAGCGAGCCGTGAATGTATGCACGAGGGCAGATGCAATGCAAGTGACTTTTGATTCTGGATACAATTACAAGTTGGGGGCATGACGAGAAGACTTTTGGATGAATGTCCCAGCAGATGATCTAGGGCTTGAACCGAAAACCGAATCGGTCTACGTCCGGTCGGGTGATCGAGATGGCGATCTTGATGGGGATCGGCTGACATATCTAGGTCGCTCGTCTTCGACCTGCCCATCTTGTTCCTCGTCTGGTCTGTCGAGGTCCATCCCGTCCTCGTCCTCCTCTTGCGATGGCAGATAATCAGATTCGTCCCCACGCTCAGATCCTCCACCTTTGGACGTCGTGCCAGTCCCGCGCCTGCCTTCTTTGCCCGTGACATTCCGTGAGCCCTCGAAGACGTCAAACTCATCCCCCGCCGGGAGGAAGTCGGCCTTTACAGAGCGTAATAGACCAGGACCATGTCCGTTGCCATTCGCGCCGTGGCCGTTGCTCTCCTCCAGCTCTTTCAACTCTCGCTCTCTATCCTCTCTCACCCGTTTCGCCCGCTCGACTCGAGCTTGAAGCGCCCGTCTTTCCTCGGCCATGCTGTCGTCGCTCTCGTCCCCACTTCCACCATCCGCCCGGCCGCGCCGTCTCGCAGCGGGAGAGTCTGAGCCTGCTCTCTCGTCGCCATTCAGGAGATCGCCAGTCCCACCGCCGAGCAAGATGTCCTCCAACTTGCTAATTCTAGGCGCCAGGCCCTCCGTCTCCTCCAAGACGTCGCGCTTTGTCAATCTCGGCAAGATGAGCTCGCACACGCGGTCCTGCGTCAGCAGCTCGTCGACAAACTCGTCCATGTGGGAGAGAATGTATGCGCCTGAGAGCTGGCGGCGCCGTAGTTTGCGGTAGTCGTTCAGCAGCGGCTCGAGGTGCTCAAAGACTTGGGCGGGTGGGAAGGTCATGCGCAGATACATGGCTGCTAGTGCTCGCATGTATCTACAAGATGCGCAGGCCGAGACGTCAGATACAAAGTGAAGGCGTTGGTCAATTTGAGCACCTGGTCTCTTCAACGACACGGAGGCATGTGCCAGGGAGAATGCAAGAAGACAATGTAGAACTCACTTGAAATCCTCCGCCTTGAGGTATTCCAGCACAATTTCCTGCTCCGGCTGGAGTTGCAGCAGCTTCAGAAGCAGGCAGAGGAAAGGCGTGGGCTTGTTGGTGCTGTACACACCGCCGATGTGGGTCAGCGCGCAGGCCTTGTCGACCAGAGTCTCCGCGGTGAGGCCAAAGCAGTGCTCCTTCCAGTAGGCAGAGTCGTACACGCGGAAGCGGATGACCTTTTCCACCAGGAACTGAGGGTTGGTGCCGTGGATGAACTGCGCGACGCGCGATGTCTTGTTGGCCATGGCTTTGCTCCCGACTCAGACTCTGCTGTCAGCAGCTCGCTCCCGTCTTGCTCAGCTCCGCGTGCTTCGAGGTTGCAAGAAGGATGTGGTGGGCATTTGCTTCCAATGAATCAATCGAACCTTCGACGAGATCAACACCACAAAGTATACCGCGGAAAAGGAATCATAAATGAGACAGAGAAAAGATAAAGTAACCCAATGACATTTCTATGCTTCATACAGACACAGTAGTTGTGGCAGCGGCAGGCGGATTCCGGTGGACATTTCCATCGTCTCCCCCATCTTCCTCCTCATCGTCTTCCTCATTCTCCCCCGCGTCCGCCGCATCACCGTGTGCACCATTCGGCTGCGAGTTGCCCAATGTCCTGTTGGCAGTGACTCCTGTACCAGCTTGACTGCCGTCTTCCTTCCCGACCGCGCCGATCCAGCTCGTCAGAGTCGTGTTGAGGACTTCTCTCGCCTTGTCAATCGTCCTCAGCGTAGCCTGGAGTGGTCCATCAGCCTGATTGGACGGGGCTGCGATCGTTATTGAGCCTTGGACAGGTGGTAGTGGTCTCCCATTGGCGCCCCCATTCGAGAGGGATGATGAGGCGGGCAGGCTGAGCTTCCATTCCGCTTGAATCGGTTGCGCCAGTCTCGACTGTTCCAGTCCGTCTGGAGCAGCCAAATCGAGTTTGCCCAATGCAGCAGGAAGCGCGCCTTCCACTCCGCCCTGTTGATGCTCGAGCGCCGCCTTTCGTGTTGCCTCTGGTCGGATCGGAACCGTCTCTAGTGTGACAACCCCAGCAGAGCCAGGAGCATGTCCATTGGAAGGAGGAACCGCGACACCTTCGAAATCGCTCGCACCGACGCGTCCATAAGCGCCACTGGCTTCCAACCTCCTCCGCGCGGCCCACAGCGTCTCGAGCTTGATGTTCGGACTCGCATTCCTCCTCCGCAATGCCTCGTCGTCCGCCCGGAGCAAGCCCACGCCCTGTCCGGGCACATCCCGCCCTCCACCCGCCCAAAGCGCGTCCTCGCCCGCTTCCTCCTCCTGCCACGCGAGCGCGTTTGCAGGGACCTCGTACACGCCTCGGTCGAGTTGCAGATCCGGGCGCGCAGCGAGCACAATGGCCCGGAGCGTGTGAATGTAGCTAATCTCGTCCCCGCCCGGACAATGGTACTTGGTCAGCAGATCCGGAGGCGTCTGGAAGAGGGCCTTGTCGTTGGAGCCGATCTGGCCTTTGGCCCGAGCAGCGGCCGCATCTTTGACGCGTTGGTTCTCAATCTCGGTCAGCGTGGCGCGCTTTTTCTGGAGTATTCGGACGCGTTCGCGCTCTTCGGCCTCTCGTGCCAGTTGTGTGTTGCCAAATATGGTAAGGTCGCGCGGGGGAGCCAGAGCAGGGGAAGCCTTTCCTGCTGCAGTCCCGGGGTCGTTCGAATGTACCACCGGGTCTCGATCACTGATAGCCACCGTGGCTGGCGCTGAACCGTCCCAGATCGCGCGCAGCACCCGACTTGAGAAGTCGGCGACGATAAAAGGCCAGAACACGGTGGGCAAGCCGACAAAGCCGAGCGTGCCCCCGTTCCCACCGCGATGGGTAGAGACAATGTGCAAGAAGGTCTGTTTGATGCGGGGAATGGTCTCGATCCTTTCTGCCTCCGTCAGGGAGGCCTCTTGTTCCGCCTCGTACGCGAGTTCGACAGCGGACCCGTCGCTGGGCGAAGGTGACGGTAACTGCCGAAGCTGGTGTTCCTCGACGGCGCGCTCGAAAAGGGTCGAATGACGATTGGCAAACGCGAGAGGGTCCCACGATTTGAAAGCGGCTGCATCTGCGACAGGATCGGGCATCTTTCCGAGCTCCGAGTTGCCCAGTGCATTAGGTTTGATCAAGCTGACGTAGTGGTATCCATAATCGTAGCCGACGCCCAAAATGACGAGGTCGACGTCCCTCAGTATAGTTCCATCGTTGAGCTCTACATCGAGCGTCTCTCCGTCTTCGTCGTGCAAAATGTATCGCTCAACTTTTGCGACATCCTTGATGCGAGGGTCAGGCAAACTGACAAAGTTTGGTAACGCGGCATGCTTGATGGAACGATAGACTGGCTCGGCGTCGATGCCGTGGACGTTTGGGCCCGGTAGCGGTTTGAGAGCGGCAAGATGGGCACAAATGTCATTTGAAGAATTTCCGTTTCCGACAACGAGGACGCGTTTACCGCGGTAGGGGATAGGGGAGCGGTACCATTTTGCATGCACAATTTTACCTACTGCGCGTACCTGTTCGATTCCGGGGGTGCGAGGATATACTGGGTTATCGTACCAGGCGGTGGAGAGGACGACGGCGTCCCAGTGTTCGGTGTGGGTTCGACCATTTTGTCCGTTTGACCACTCCTGTATTCGGACTGCCCAGCCGCCTGGCTTACCCGTTTGGGCGTTGGGAGGCAGTTGTACTACGCCGAGGACATTGGTGGAAGTGCGGATGTAAGGTGTCAGACCGGGTGGTCGTGTTGCGCCGAGGGGTGCGTTGTCTACAAAAGCCCGAAGATATTGATGGGTCTCTGTGAGAGTTGGAAATGGTTCCGAATGGGCGGGACGTGGGAAGCGGGCAAAATCAGAGAAGGAGAGGAACGGGGGCAGGACATTTCCTCTCAAGGCCGGGTACGCTGGGGAGGGCCAGTGTGGACGGGTGGTGGGCTGTTGTGAGTGTGGATGTTTTGTGATTGGCCAGAGTCCGTCTGCGTGATGGTTCTTGTGTGCATGTTCGAGGGCGAGGGTGTCGTGGTCGAGATGCCAGACTCCGCCGATGTCTGCTCTTCTCTCGATGAGGTGTACGCGTTCAAAGGGCGGGGCAGAGTCGTCTGGGCCGTGCTGGAGCAGGTTGCGGAGGGTGACCAGACCAGCTGGGCCTCCGCCAATGACGAGGACTGACTTTGGCCTGGGAGGATCCAGGATGCGCGGCTGATCTGTGCTGAGCGAAGGCATTGTCTACAGGAGAGATAAAGGGGACCAGCAGGGAGGGAGAAACTGCGCGGAGGAAGAGAGATGAGACTAGTCCTCCTGTCTTTTATACCATGCGCATCTATCTTCACACCACGACTACCCGTGAAGCGCACGAGCGAGGTGATTGCGTGCTTCCCAACACCAAGAGAGAGAGAGCACTGAGCATCATCCTTCATGCGCTCGGAGGGTTTTCGGACGCGGTGTCTATCTAATCGAGTCTTATTTGCTGAACAGCCCACGTGGGCACGACAAACAGTTGTGGCTGCTGAGATTTTGGAAAATTTTAGGGTCAGGCACTTTTGGAAAGTGAGATGGAGATCATCACCTGGAAATAATTTGAGAAGGTTGATGGATGGCAAGTAACCGTAGACACGAGCAGTTTGGGAGAACAGGGGGGGAGGAATGCCACCCAAGCAGACAACACCGGCTGCTCCAGCAGGCTCAGGCTCAGCAGCTGCTGTTCCGCCTGCTCGGCCGCCCGCCAGAGGCATTGCACCTTCAAGAGGAGCTGCCTTCCTCGCCGGCGTGGGCAGAGGTATCACTCCTCCATCACAACCTCATCAAGCCGGATCAGCAACACCACCCACAACAGCAAACAGACCAGCAGGGCCTCACTTTGCCCCCAAACGTATCGTACGAGCCGCACCATCCCCTTCCCCCGGCCCATCATCAGCAGGCGCGGCAGGCACCCCACCACCACCACAACCACCCGGAGCTGCTGCTCCCAATGTGGCCATCCCCACAGGACCATCAGGACGGGGTCGGGCAGCAGGTAGAGGTACCAGGGGCGGCGCTGCACGCGGTGGCAGAGGAGGCGCAGCAAGAGGAGGAGGAGGAGCACCGACCATGGGAGGATCTCGCCCGCCCATCGAAATGACAGCCTCAGGACCCTTTGCTCTCGGCACTGGAGCCATCAGAGCACAGAAAAAGGTCACCTCTGTCGCACCCATCCTCAATCCATCTGGCTCAAGGTCGGGTGCAGGTGCCTCATCTGCTGGAGGTCCACCCATCATTGGCGGCTCAACCGGAGCATCAACTTCTGCTTCAGTCCAGTCAGGGACGGGCCCCAAGGATGCTTCCACCACCACCACCACCACCCCAGCTTCTGCCTCGGACGGACCCAACTTTGCAGATTTCCTGCCCGACGATGCCGTGCCAATGCATATCAACACCGTCCGCTACTCCTCAGAAGGTCTCCAGATCATCGACATGCAGGACGTCCCACACATGGACGAGCGAGCCCCAGCTGCAATCCCGAGGCGAGACGTGCTCAAAACACAAAAAAAGCGCAGGCCACGCAAACCTGCCGTCAAGCTCGAGACCAACGGCTTCGACCAGAACGGCGACGATGCCGATGCTCAGGAGGAGGAGGATGCGATGGATCTCAGCGAGAGTGACCACGACGAGGAAGAACCGGATGACTTGGCCGCCGACTTTATGCCTGTAAACGGAGTGAGTCGGCTCTAATGGGATCTCGATGATTGCTGCTCCCGACTGCTCATCTAACTCAACGATTGCTTGTCTGGAACCAGATATCACCCGAAGACCGGTTATATCTCCTACAGATCCCAAGACCATTCCCATCCTTTGTCATCGATCCCAACTACGTCCCTCCTGCTGCCAAACCAGTAGTCAAGCCCGAACCAGGCACGGAAGGCGCAGCCTTGGCGTCGGGAGACTTGATGGAAGGCGTCCAGGTCTCCACGTCTAGCGCAGTCCCACAGCCAGATCCCGACACCAAGATCACACCGGGACAAGGCATTCAGATCCCCGTCCGGGGCGAATTCTCCTCGTCGTCTGCCGCTAGTGCAGTGGAACAAAGCTCGGCAACGGCTCAAGCAGACGGAAGCTCGTCGACCTCATCAAGCAAACCCCGGAGAAGCGTGTCTTTTGCTCCTGACACTGTCGGTGGACCAGGCTCGGCCCGAGACGGATTGGTGATCCTCGATGATGACGACGATGTCAAGTCGGGAGACAAGCTGTGGCGGGGCAATCCCGAAGGACAAGTTGGAGAAGTCTTGATCTGGCGCGATGGTTCCGTGAAACTCTTACTCGGTG
>LAXH01000143.1:21414-32060 GCA_001006505.1 Tilletia horrida | reverse complement strand
CCCCCCCCCCCCCCCGGGCGGTCCATCCAATCCAAGCACAGGGACTGCAAGTCTGACTCTTAATCGGTGGCATCTTTGTTCCCAGTTGTCCGCTGCTTTACAGCACACCTTTCTTCAGCAGATCATGGCCCTCGACGACGTGGCCAAAAAAGCATACACGCTGGGCGAGGTACAACGCAAGTTTATCGCTACCCCAGACATAGACATCACTCTGGCCGACTACGAGCAGCTGCGGAGGGAAGAGGACGAAGAAGAGGCCCTGTTGCGCGAAGAGGAGCAGCGGAAAAGGGCAGAGGAGGACCGGATCGCGGCAGAGGCTGCAGCCAGGCGGAAAGAGCGGGCGGCTGCGGGAGCTGCGGCCGGTGCGGGTGGAGGTGGACAATCTGGCAAGAGCTCGTCCAGTCGGAAAGGGACGAGTAGTAGCAGCAGCAGCAGCAGTAAAAGATGAAGAGCCAGAAATTTCAACAACGAATAATGATTGCTCTGATTGCTGAGAAGCTCTGATACTGATGCTGGTGTGAAAGGCACCTAGGGATGATTGATGGATTGGGGATGAGACGCTTCTGGAAGCGAGTGACAGCAAAGGGACGCTTGCGTTGAGGGAGCAACTCAAGACGCAAGATTTCATGCGGGGACAAAAACGAACGAGGGGACGGAGCGAGCGATCGAGACAAACTGAGGCAGGCAGGTGAGAAAGGGAGGGGTATCGGGTAGGAATTGGGGCGGCGCCTGAGTGAGCCAGGACCAAAGGAAGGGAAGAACAGACGTCGAGTCGAAAGGAAGGGCAGATTGGGGGTCCTGGTCAAGGAGAGGAGAAGAGATTGTCGCAGAATCAAGGGAAGCCGAGCCTGGCTGAAACAAGGAGAGAGAGAAATGTTCGAAGCATTCTTGTCAAAGAGGGAAACATCGCTCCATTTTTGCCCATGAAAGTCGAATGGGAGGAGAGAATAAGGGAAGTGACGGCGCCGCGAGCCATGGCGGCGAGAAAGGCGAGGAAAGGGCGGTGATGTCCCTTTAAAGAACAAGTCATGTGCCGGTGAAGGAAATCGAAACAGTGCCAAAGTCTGCGGGAAAGAAAAGCCTCGGAACACGAAGAGAGAGAAAAACGAGGAATGCCCAAGCCGCGCACCGAAAGGCGCAAAGAAAGATTAAGATAGGATTGGGGGTTGCCAGAACGGGTTCGATTCGAAGAGAGACATCAGACAAGACCCGATGTTCACGACTGTGATGCGTTGCCCTTCTTCTTCTGACGTCTGTCGGCAATAAATGGAATCAGGACGTCAGATCAACATACTCTGCAGAGAGAAAAAGAAAGGGGTAGAGTAGTCCTACAACACGCACCTTTTCTTGTTCTTGTTGCTCCACTTGCCCTGCCCAGGCGGTGACGAATTATTGGCATCCTGCCCGTTCACCGCTGGAGAATCCACCGCGTCTTGAGCAGATCCTTGCTGCACAACCGGGGTGGAAATTGGCTCAGCCTCTTCCTCTTCCTCTTCTCCATGAGCACCGTTCTCCGCAATCACAGGAGGTTGCGCCGCAGTGATTGTGGCCGATCGAGACCTGGCATTGCTGAATGACGAGGGTAGCGAGTCTTGAGATCCGTGTGCGCCTGCCGGTGATGCAGGGAAGAAGCTGCCATTGACAGTGGGTGTATTGGTAAAAGTACTGTCGCTGCCCTTCGAAGGATCAGGGGTAGCTGCAGGGTCGAGCGGACTCGTCATGGAGGAGACTGATCGTCTGCCAACTCTGCTCGCGAAACTTGCTATGCGTTGCCTTATCGTAGTCTTCGGACTGCTGGTCGGATCCAAAGCTGGCGTGCCTGGCACCGATGCTGAAGGTGTCATGGTGCCGACCCCCGCTGTCGGGAAAGGTCGGTCTCCTGGCGAAATCAGGCCAGGACTGATGATGGAGATCTCTTCGTCAGGTGCCGGACCTTGACTGTCCATTACGTAAGGCTGTTCGCTGACAGTGCCATTCGGTGTTTCTAACGGCGTGTCTGAGTTTGTAGCATTTGCCTCGTCTCAGGACCACGCTTCTGGAATGAGGTGTTCAGTCCGAGCCCTACGGGTCTGTCGTGGTTGCCGGAATCATGGACGTGACCCTTTGCTAGCGAAGCAGTGACTGCCCTGGACAAGTCGAAAGGCTCGACGGCTGAACTTTTGTTCGAGGCATCACCATTCGCATGCCCATTTGTTTGCTGTTGGCTCTCGACATCGTTTTGGAGCTGTCGGAAGCCAGAATTGCGCTCATCCGGAAGAGGTGTACCCGCCGTTATTTGCAATGTCGGTATTTGCATCTGAGATCCGCTGCCCGCAGCGGCTGGCTCTGATGACGCCTGTCCTTCCACGGCCTCGCCCAACACACCTTCGCTCTTCACCTTCTCGGCTGCCTCCGCAGCGGCTTCCTGCTCCTTCTGTGTCTGGATTTGTTGCATCCACAGACTGTAGTACTTGCCCTTCTTGGCAAGTAGATCGACGTGCGTTCCTTCTTCGATTACCCGACCAGCTTCCATGACGATGATCTTGTCGGCATTGATGATTGTGGAAAGTCGGTGGGCTGAGTGAGAATCAAGATACGATTAGCTCTCAAGCTTCCGTTGGGCATGAACAATTTTCTCTTACCAATCGTCAGACTAGTTCGGCCTTGCATCACGTCTGCCAGAGCCCCTTGAAGCTGTCGTTCTGTATGACTGTCAAGCGCACTTGTGGCCTCGTCAAGCAGCAGAACCTGAGGAAGTTCGAATCAAGTCAGTTTCGGCAACCTTATTCGTGCACGTTTGACGCGAGCATAAAGCTCACTCACCGGAGGGTTCTTCAATATAGTACGAGCGATGGCCACCCGTTGCTTCTCACCACCAGACAATCGCACTCCTCGCTCTCCCACCACTTCTTGCATGCCCTTGGGGAAAGTCTGGATCCGATCCCAAATCTGCGCCGTCCGGGCCGCAGCCTCGATAGCTTCATCCGTAGCCTCGTCCGTATTACCGTAGTGAATATTGTGTCTTATCGACGTGTTGAAAAGAGAGGGCTCTTGAGGTACGATGCCAATTGCTCGGCGGAGAGAGCGCTGCGTGACCTTGCGGATATCTTGGCCGTCAATCAGGATCTGACCGCGCTGGACATCGTAGAACCGGTACATTAGTCTCAACACGCTGCTCTTTCCCGCACCACTTTCGCCGACCAGGGCGGCGGAGGACTTGGGATCCAGAACGAAGGACAGACCCTTGATCGCGTCATTTTTCCCATCGTACGAAAACCAGACGTTGCGGAATTCGATGACTCCGTCGGTCACCACGAGATCCTTTGCGTCGGGTTCATCCTTGACCTCTGTCTCCTCCTCCAACAGCGACATCAGCTTGTCAGTGTCGACCAGATTTTGTTGAATGACACCTGAAGGAGGTCCAGACGCGTCGATTGGTGTCAGCACACGACTTACGGGGCTGCCGAGTCACGTGCATACTCACGGTACAAGGTTCCAAGCATGCTCAGCGGTCCGAATGCTTGTTGCAAATAGCTCAAGAAGACGACAAACTGGGCAGGCGTAGCTTGGCCCCGGACAACGCGATGGGCGACTAGCAGGGTCATGGCCAACGTTCCCAGGGAAATTATCACGTTTTGGAAAAAGTTGAGCGCGCTGAGCGAGATGAGCACCTTTGCAGACGCCGCTTGGTAGTCGAGCAAGGAGAGTCGGTAGCGCTCCGCTTCGAAATGCTCGTTGGAGTAGAACTTGACCGTCTCCCAATTCATCAACACGTCTGTGTGGATAGCGCGACTGACAGAGTCCTTGTTGTTTGCTTCGCGTCGAAGTTGTGTGCGCCATGTCGTCAGCTTGACCGAAGTGTAGGTGTCTGTATGCATGCAGAATGGGTCAGTCAGACACCGCATACATGGATTGCCTCCTTTTCCCCCATTGCCCTGCCCCGCAGCATGCATGCAACACACTCACAGACTACCATGACGATTAGCAGCGTCACACCAACAGCGGCAGTGAATGTGTTTGTGAACCAGACAACCGCGATGGTCAGATCCAAAAAGATGGGCAGGAAGCGGAAGATGAGCATGTCGAAGAAACTGTTGATGCTCGCACCGCGGTCGAGGATCCGCAGAATCTCGCCCGTGCGGCGCTTGGTGTGGAAGCGCATCGAAAGATTGAGCAGATGCTCAAAGGCCATCAAAGACATCATTCTCTCGCTGCATGCACGAGTGAGAAAAGCGGGCCCAAAATTGGTCATCAGCGAGATGCAATCGAGATGCATGTCATGGTGAGCCTGGAGCTCATTGTGGGCGACTTACCTATATTGCTCGACCGGCAGCCAAAGCACATCTTGCAGGGCATCGATCACTCCACCATTTAGCATCTTCAGCCCTACATAAACCAGGACCGGCATCCAAGGATCCGTCGCCTTTCTTCCTCCCTCGTTGCCCAAGGCATCGATGATCTTGCCCAGCTGCAACGGCACGGCCAGGTTTAAGAAACGCTCGATGATGAGAAGCGCAAAGCAGATTCCTGCCAGGAACTGGAGCTTGGGGGACTCCCAGGGCCAGAGGTAGGGGAAGAGGACGCGTAGACGGAGGACAAAGGTGCGCAGGGTTGGTGGTGGAGGTGTGGCCGTGACGCTGAGACCCATCGAGGCATTGGCAGCCTGAGCTGCGGCGGCCGCGCCACTGTTCGCTGCCTGAGAAAGCGTGGTAGACGATGGACGCTTAGCGGGCGTGCGGTAACCGGACGGTGTAGCTTCGCCCGATCGAGCGGCGCTCGCGTCGCTGCCATTGATGGCAGAGGAAGATGGATTCGCCGCCTGAGATGTGGAGCCGTAGTTGCTTGTGCCAGCACCATTCACGGTGAGACCGGAGGTAGGAGGCTGAAGCAAACCAGTGCTCTCGTTGACTGAACCAGAGAGAGAACGCGCACTGGATCCTGCAGCACCGCCAGCGCTCGTGGAGGTTCCTGGCTCAGAAGCGGTCGAATTTCGCTGCTCGTTCTGTAGCTCGCTGGCGAGCACAAATCGGACGCGATCTCTCGAGATGGAGAAGTACAGAACCGGGTAGAGGACAAGGACGCGAAGGAGGATGATTGCAACCTGGACGGCCGTCCAAGGCGACAATGCGCGTGTTCTCTCCGACCGCACAGAGCCATACACGACGAGGATCGCAATGTCTGTGGCCGCGGCGGTCAATAGCGCCCAGTAAACTTTCCGTTTGCCGTAGTTGTTCTTCCCGCGCTGCCGCTCTTCCCAGAGCAGGGCAATGCCGAGGGTGGACCAGGCGAGGAGGCCGCCGAGGGAAGACATGTCGAGGCCGTACCATAGTGGGAGATCTGGTTGCCAGACCCGGCCCGATTCTGGAGGCAAGACGGCGCGGAGGATGATTAGGATGCCAGAGAGGACGTAGGTTGCTGAGATGCAGAGAAAGACAAAGTGCATAAGCTGCCTTCTTGGGGTGCGGACGGGGACGCGGACGGGAACTGGTTGCGGGACGGAGTCGGGTTGATTAGAAGAAGGGTCATTGAGGGCATCGTATGCTTGTCTACGAGGATGCAACATGTGATTGATGAACTTGGACGCGGGTTGATGTAAGAGGGCGATGATGGGGATTAGGAGCAGTGCGACGACCTGGATGGATCTGAGGGTGAAGAGCGTGTCTGACGCGGAGGCGAGGGTAGCTATCTCATCTGTGGAGAAGGCTGTCATATTGCTGCTGGACGAGGACATGACCAGAGCGGGCGATGTCGAGTTTGAGCCTCCTGATGATGATGATGATGATGTATGAAGCAGCGGGAGCAGCAACGAGGGCTTGTTGATGAGCATTCCCGCTGTTGGATCAGGCTGGATCCAGGGGCCGGCCATGGTTCCTGCGACCTGGCAGAGCTGGTGAAGCTTGGTGGAGAGCACCATGATTGGGGGCCTCAGGTGACTGACGGCGGGTGAGCAGGGCGAGTGCTTGAAGTCGGATGATGGATGGACTTGTGTGGACCCTTTGTCACCTTTCTTGCGAGCTGCTTCCGATAGACGCAAGCCTTTGTTCGTGCTGTCAAAGACGAGGCAGACAGAGAGAGGGCAAAGCAGGGCGCGTGAGTAAGACTGGAGCCGGAAGGGGCCAAGGATGATGAGGAGGAGGATGCGGCGGCGCGCTCACCCTCTTCTCTTCAGGCTCTGATATGGGAGTTTCTTCCTGAAACCTTGTGAGGGCCAAGCGGGCGGGATAAGAGGAGGAAGGCGGGGGGACAGAAGATGGAAATGAGAGTGTGACTGGGCGGGTCAAGTGATCTTGAAGCGGCCAAGGGGGGGCAAAGGGAAAGGGTGTGGTGTGCGTACGGGCGCGGCGCGTACTCGTACGTCAGAAGAGGAAGCTTGTCGTGTGGGACCCCACTTCGAGTTGGGGGGTTGCAGCAAGGAAGGATGAGTGAGTCGCGATGGAATCACTACTCGGAAGCGGGGAAAGCGGGAGCGCTCCGACTCTTGCTCTGCTCTTGCTCTGCTCAGCTCTGCTCAGCTCTCTGACCACTGCTCTGGCTCGCTGCTCAGTCGGCTATGGCTTGTACTTGTACTTTCCCTTTGCCCTTTATCCTTCTCCTCCTTATCCTGTCCCGGAATTTATTCCACCAGAAATTCCTGCCAAGCCAGCAGGGGCAGCCGCAAGCCGCAGGACCCGTGCCGAAAAAAGTGCAGCTCAACAATCCCCCAATCCATCCTCTTTGAAATATCCAACAGCACCAAGTCTTCAGTCATCAGCATTGAGCAACAAGAAAACATCCTTCTGCTTCTCAGTCCGGATGCGCGACCCGAACCCTCGCTCAACAACCAGTAGTGGACCACCATTCAAATCCTCGCGTGCCTGCCCGCTCTCAAGATCTGCTCCTGGGTCCTGGGTTCCGGCTTGTGTTCTCTGTGTGAAATCACGTGCTCTCGCAAAATGAGCGCGTGAGATCCCGATCAACGATGACGAAAACTCAGGCAACCGAACTGCGGACGAGCCCGATGTCCGCCCACAGTCCTCACCCCTTCAGCTTTCTGACATCGTGCACTTGCTCTCGTCAACGAGGAAGAGGCAAAGATGCCGGCACAAATCCCAACAGCTGCCGCCTCAGCATGCGCTGCCTCCGCAGCAGCAGCAGTCTCAATCACATCTGTGGGCGGGAGAGCTTCGTCGACTACCATTGTGGCGTCTCTGCAGACATGGAGGCGGACCTTCTCGTCATCAAGAGCCAGCTTGCCTTCCCTCGTCGCAGCCTCATCCTCCAAAGTCTCTCTTCAATCCTCCAACTCGCAAAAGCTTGCATCGTCTCTAGCTGGCACCCGCTCTCTTTACCTCTCTTCCACCCTCTCCAGGCAGCCCATAGACCAGCAATCCACAGGCTCCGCTTCAGCCTCGAGCAGCTACAGTACTGACAATCAAAAGTCATCGACACGGGATCAACCCACCGATGATTCCCCCAGCTCCAGCGCCCGCCCGCGACGGTCCCTGCTCTACGTTCCAGGATCCAGTGAGAAGATGATAAAAGGCTCACAGAAGACAGACGCAGATTGCATCATCTTCGACCTCGAGGATAGTGTTGCGCCACATCGCAAGGGCCAGGCCCGGGAGACAGTCCTGCACGGCCTCAACGTGAGTGCTCCGAAGAGACTTGGTATTCGGATGGAATGAATCTTTGCTCATTCGCACCCTTCACCGTCTCTCATCGTCAGGCGGCACCCAGACCTGGGCCTGAATTGGCAGTCCGCATCAATCCTCCTTCCGGAGACGTCCATCTCGCTTCAGACGATCTTGATGTCGTGCTGCCCAGTCATGCGCTACAGGTGAGCAGACGGATCTCCTTCTTGAGACGGTACCTATGCACAGCACTCACGCTCATCTCTATCCTGAAGGCCATCGTGCTACCAAAGGTCGAATCGGCAGAGGACGTATATCTTGTCCTGGACAAGGCGGCCATACTAAGACCAGAAGGGTAAGTCATACTGTACGCGAGCTGCTGCCCTGCCACACTGAGAAGGCTTTGCTCACGTGCGGTATCACATATACCAGTGCACCACCCATCGCATTGATTCTGTCCATCGAATCAGCCGCTTCACTACATAACATGCCCACCATCATCTCTTCAGTTCAGCAGCGCATAGCTGAGCTTACCCAGGTCGGAGCAACAGCTGCAACACCTGGTTCGGTAACAAGCCCACCGCATGCCTATCTCTCTGCACTGCTGTTCGCTTCGGAAGATTTCTGCGCAGCCACCTCCATCGTCCGCACGCGCGACCGACGCTCTCTGCTCACAGCACGATCGCAAGTCGTGCTCACCGCGCGTGCCTTTGGGCTGAGCGCGATCGACATGGTCTGCATCGACCTGAAGGACGAGGCATACCTGATCGAGGAAACCCAAGAAGCCAAAGAGCTCGGCTTCGACGCCAAACAAGTCGTCCATCCTGCCCAAGTCGCGCCAGTCCAGCACATCTTTGCGCCCTCGGAAGCCGAGGTCCGACGGGCGGCTCGGATCAAGCTCTTTTATGAGCGCGGCATCTCGGCCCATGTGGGAGCTGTTGCGCTTCCCGAGGAGGACGATGCCTCGCGGCAGACGATGATCGATGCGCCCATGCTCAAACAGGCAGACGTCATCCTGTCCAAGGCGGTCGCTGCCAAGATGAAAGTTCCTGACATTGGAGCAGAGGAGCGCGCAAAGAAGGCGGCGGCGCCAGCTTCTGGGTCTGGCACGGGCGAGAATGGCAGAGCGGCGCCATCTCGCGGTGGAGGAGAAGGTGCGAAGGACAGGAAAGTAGGGTAGCTCTACAGGCTGCGCACAAGCTTGTCTTGGCTTGCCCATTCCCATTTTTCTGATGGCTTTGACCGCATGTAACATACCCTGAAGACATAGGAGAATTCAGACTCCGCTCCCACAAGAATCTCACCAGCTCGTGGCTGCAAGATTCAACACGGCTGAGGAGGAGAGAAGCGGTCCGGATCAAATGAAGCCCCTTTTGTAGAGAGAAATGGGAAGTTGGAGTCGTCGACCGTGTTCGTACAATTTGCATGCTATGCAGGGAAGGAATGCCTCATGACGAGGAAGAGGATGGGGTCGTGGAGGTGTCAATGCTGGTGGTGGAGGCCTCCACGCTGGACCCTTGCTGACGGCTGGCTTCCTCGGCTGGAGCGGGGCGGACAGAAAAAGAAGAGAAACCACGGCGTGAAAGCGAAAGCGTCAGCAACAGGATCAGCAACAGACTCGGGCGCATGTATCTTGCGCGCAGCGCGGCAGCTCGCGCCTGTTCGGTAAAGGGGGATGCTCCAGACTCACCATCCTCGCGCCGAGCCTCTTCGAGCTCGCGCTTGGCGTCCTCCGCCGCCAGTTCTTCGTAGTCGAGCTGGTCGTCTGCGCCGGCTCGAGTCTTGTTTGGCCCAGCTGAGGAGCCCGGCCAGTTCTTTGCAAGGTGTTTGTCCTTGACAGCTGCTGACTTGGAGAGCACTTCTCGCACCATGATTGGATGTCGCTAGAAGTGTGCGTGTGGAGAGGGAGGGTTGGGTTTGGGTAGAGTGTAGCTTGGGTGGGAGATGGAGGAGATGGGAGAACAGTTGCTCAGGATTGAGGATGATGAGGGGTGCACGGATGCTGGAAATGCTTTTCCCAGACTGGAGCGAGCTTTAAATATTCCAAGAAGAATGGGGTCACACGACTGCCGCTCAAACGCCACAGCGGCCGAGTCAAAAGATGTGGGTGGACCACAAGGCGCAATTGTGACTCGAAGAACAAGGCGAACATTCCCGGGAATGTCGTGCTGGGGTTGTATTTCAACAAGCTACAACTCGCTACTGAAGAGGAGCTCTACGGGCTTTGCAAGCCAGGGCTGTGTCGCGCACGAAGGCGGGCGTGATCGGCGTCGGGGTCAACAGAACGAGTCAGGATCTGAATTACTTTGAATGAACAGTGCACGATCCATGGGAAGTCATCACTCACCGTCACTTTCTCGCCGAACTCCTTGTAGAAGGGGTTGGCTCGGTGCTCCTGCCGAGTGAACACACAAGAGTCAGCTCCTTGGCGACTTTGACGCCTGTCGGTGTCACAGTCGAGTGGCACTGGTCGAGCGGAAGCTAGATGCTCACCGCAATGCCCTCCTCCTGGTTCGTGTAACGCTCGATGACCCGGAACTTGGTCGGCTCTTTTGCGTCTTGAGCAATGAACCTGCCACACCGATACAGCGAGAGTCATCAGCTTCAAAGATTAGCGCACCGAGGAGGCACTGTGACACATCCCAGTCCTTGACTCACCAGTCGATGGTGTGCTTGTCTTGCTTGTAGATGCCGGCGGCCTTCTTGAGGAGCTGGCTCATCTCCTCCTCATGTCCGGACTTGATCTTTGGAAACAGAAAGACAACATCATCAGAATACTGCCCAGTCGATCCACCAGCCAGGAGTCAACCCACCTCGAACAGGGCAACTGTTGATTCCATCAGATGCTCGGATTGAGTACTCGCATTCAGGCAGGCCAGCACTCTCTATCCGGCCGATGGCCAACCAACTCACTCAGATTGAATACCATAGTTGCTAACTTTGAGAGATCAGGAGAGAGGGTTAGCGAAAGGGATGTCAAAGGGGAATGGTTGGACAGATGAAGATGTCCTTGATGAGCTGATGCACCCTTGTCCTGCAAAGTGGATCTCAATTCTC
>LAXH01000142.1:450-44629 GCA_001006505.1 Tilletia horrida | reverse complement strand
CAAGGAGGGCATTCCTCCGGACCAACAGCGCCTCATCTTCGCCGGAAAGCAGCTGGAAGACGGACGAACTCTGTCTGACTACAACATCCAGAAGGAGTCCACTCTCCACCTTGTTCTCCGACTCCGTGGTGGTATGCAGATCTTCGTCAAGACCCTGACCGGCAAGACCATCACCCTCGAAGTCGAGTCCTCGGACACTATCGACAACGTCAAGACCAAGATCCAGGACAAGGAGGGCATTCCTCCGGACCAACAGCGCCTCATCTTCGCCGGAAAGCAGCTTGAAGACGGCCGCACTCTCTCCGACTACAATATTCAGAAGGAGTCGACTCTGCATCTTGTTCTCAGACTTCGTGGAGGTCAATAGACGCGTTCGTTTCCTTACTTGTACTTTTGTAACGTCACCAATGCGATGAGCATTCTGCACTTTTGATGTCCTCACAAGACCGCATATTGGCATGGCAATGACTGAAAAATTGAACATGAGGGCGAAATATGGATTCGAAGCCCAAGCCAAAGTGACTTAGTCCAACCCAGCGGGACAGCGAGAGCTGCTTATCATTGCGAAAGACGTTGATTTCAGGATTGAGCAGACAATGAATTCACAGTAGCTCGGACCGACGCAGCCTTCTTCTTGCGTTCCTTTTCTCTTTCCAGCGCAGCATTCAGTCTCGCCTCCTGCACACTCAACTCTACCTCGGCCCGTTCTCGTGCTCGCTTCATCTCCAGGCCTGCCGAGAGCGCACCAACCAGACCCTCCCACCGTTCGATGTTGGACCGAGTCGGGAACACGAGCCTTTGTGGGATCGGAGTCGGCTGTAGCTCGGCGAGGGACTCCATCGTCTTTTGAAGCAGGTTGGCCCGAGGCGTGACGGTTCGGGTTGAGCGGAGATAGACACCGTGAGACGAAGTGACAGATGTGGATGGTGCGATGGGCGGATAGGATGAGAGGGTGCCAACCAGATGTGGCGGCGGCTTGGGCGGGGTTGGAGACTGCTCCGGATCGAAGCGCATGATCCCTTGCCGTTCATCTGTGCCAGAGCGTAGTAAATCAGCACATGATTCCGAAGACCCGCGTCCATCTGGGCAGAATGACTCACCTTCTAGAATCTGTTGTCTCGCCGCAATCTCTGCAGCAGATTGGACAGAACCCACCGTCGCACTTGCAGCCAATCCCAGGAAGTCTTCCGCATCAGCGCCAAACTTGCGCTTCTTCTTTCGGTCAGCGCCGGCCGCGTCTCCGGTGCTGATATCAGCTCCAGCTGCGGCAGCCGTGCCACTGCCATCGCCGCCAGCGCCAGTCGCCCCTTTTGTGCTGCTTGAGGAAGAAGCGACTGCAGCTGCAGCTGCCGCGGCCGCAACAGCTGCCGCCGTGGCCGCCGCGGCAGTTGCCGCATTGGCGCTTCCCACAGCGAGTGAGGGCGGTAAAGGACCAGAGACGAGACCAGCCAAGCTCAAGCCTGTCCCTGCCCCCACCAGACTCTCCCTCGTCCAGTTTGGGGCTGCTTCCCAGCCACCGAGCAGCTTCAGCAGAGCCTCTCGCTCGCGAGCAAACTTGGCCTCTTGCTGCTCCAGTCTCCTCGCTTCGATGTAGAGTGCCTCCTCCTCGGCCAATTGGGACGGTGTCCGGGCGTAGAGCCTCTTGAGTGTCTTCTTGCGCTCGATCTCTCGGTTGCGGTCAAAGTTGTAGGAGAGGAGCAGGGCGGAGCGAAGCTCGGGAGGATCAGAGCTAGGTCTCGATCGGATGAGACGACGACAGATGGTTTGGTAGCGGTTCTTGAGGTCTTCTATGGTCCTGCTCGGCCCGTCTGGCCACTCGTATCGATCGTGAATCACAATGAAACGAAGGTCATAGGCATGACACAAGTCGATGAGGTAGTCTGTCTCCTCTTTTGACCAATTATCGTCTGATGAAGAATGATCGAGTTGAGCTTGGCCTGGAGATTGCAAGATATAATCTTGGGCAGGCTTACCTTTCAAATACGCTGCATATTCTTCGTTCGAGTAGCTGTACACTCCCGAGGTCGTGTTGAACTGAGCAAAGGAATACTCTGATGATGGAACAGGACTCATTGAGCAAGCTTGCACGATGCTTCTGACTGAGGGCACTTTGACCACTCACCTGTCTCTGGCACCTTCTTTGGCCGCAGTCGTTTGGCAGACTCGTACATTGGCTCTTCTTGGACCTGTGCCTCCTTCTCCGCGGTTACGCCTGCCTCCGGATTGTCTTCTGGGGCCGCATCACCCTCTCCCTCCTTCTCCTTCCCCTTGCCTCTGCTCGTCTCTGACTTCTCTGGCGCTTCGTTGGGCTTCTCCACCGCTTCGGGCAGATCTTCCTCGCCTGCGCTACTGAGCTCGCTCTCGTCATCATCGTCGTCGTCTTCGATTATCTGCCTGGCTTTGGCGGCTTGCCGGCTTGAGCTTGCAGCCTCCTTCATCTCCACATCGTCATCGTCATCATCGCCGTCGGAATCGTCCTTCTTGTCATCTGTGGGCTTCTCGGCTTGGACAGTCTCCGCCGACGACGATGCGCTCAGCGTGTTCGTTTGATCATCCCCGGTAGTCGACGTCTTGCCCGATTGCGAAGCGCTCGTTTTCGCATTTTGATCCGATTGCCTTTCTGCCTCCTCCTTGGCCGCAGAGATGTTGGCCTGATAGGAAGCAGCGGGCACCCAGTGATAGAGCACGAGTCCGTCTGATCTGGCAGGATTGGTAAATGGAACCCAGTCCCACTTTCGTGCTGGCTTGAGCCTGCGTTGGTATTTCGATCGGAACTTCTTGCCTGTCCCGCTGGCGTCGGTCCCGACTTTGGGAGCGCCGACCGAAGTGGCAGAAAGCGACAAGCTGGGCGCATGGTCGCCTAGAAGCGCATATAGCTCGCGAGTCACCCCTTCAGGTCGAGACTGCCGTGATTGAGATGGCTGCGATGACTTTTGGCGCGAACGAGATGGTTTGGATGAGGAAGCTGTCGCGGATGCTGATGTCGATGCCGTCGCGTCTTTTGAGGATTCAGGGATGCCGAGCACATCGCGCACGTCGCGCGCCTCCGCTGCTGCCATGCTCTTGTCCTGTCCTGCGCTGTCTTTGTCTGTGAAATGGAGAGAGAAGATGTGATGTTGAGGATCAAGTTGGAATGCTGGGAGCGGATGAGTGTGTGAAGCACGTGACTTGGAATGCATGTTGGGTGATGGACGAGGTCGAGCCAGCTGTGGATGAGGTCGACGACATCGATCTCGATCAGCCGCTCCCTCTGATCCTACACCAAAAACCATGCTTCCCACACTTGCCCGTCTGTCCGCGGCATCAGCGGCGGGAGCAGCAGCAGCAGCATCAACACCAGCATTCAGCCAAGCTCACAAGTCTCGAGTCCAATCGCTCTACAGACGATATCTCAAGAACGCCCTCGACTGGTACGTCCGCCGTGATCTCTGGAGGGACAGGGCCATCGAGATCCGCACCGAGTTTGAGCGCAACCGTCACATTCGCAACCCACGAGAGCTGGCGCGGGTCCTCAAGGAGGCAGAGGAGGCATTACTCGAGATCAAGCACCCAGACCCTTACAAACGTGAGCATGCATTCATTACCTTTTCGACCCGTTGCACATGCGTCTGACTCTTGCTCTTGTTATCTTCTCCAAACCAGCCGCTATGTTCGAGGACGGAACCAAGTGGTAAGTGCACGCTTCCTGCGAGGAATGCGTTGATATGCGTGCTGTGCGCTCGCTTTTGCTGACCTTCGTGCATTGCGCCGCCCTTGTTCCCCTTGTCTGCCAATAGGGAACGAAACCTGCCAGTAAGTTCCCATCGCGCCCTCTTCATCTGCTTCTGATCCTGTATGCGGAGTCTCTGACCTTCCATTGTCCCTCATCAACAGCCAAGAATGTTCACTGCCGCAGAGAAGAAGGCCGCACTCGATTCGCATCACTAGAGGGTCACCGCCCACCTCGGTCGAAGCAAGTCAACAAACCAGCGACTGAATCCTCACCCCAACACACCCGGGTTTTCCTGGCGCGCGCACCGTCTTCCGGCCAGCATGTTCCATTTGACGACCCTTTGACCTCAGTGGGTTGAAAATCCAAAGCTGATATGATCTGAACGAAGACGCACTTGCGATGGATTCTTTCCATGCGATGCCTTTTCCCTTGGACATTACGCAAACAAGGATGCAAACCTGCGAAAGGCTGGGCCAGAACCAAATACCGATGAGGGGATCTTTTGAAATTTGATGCTGAGCGAACGACGAGAAGAAAGGGTGTAAAGAAGGACGAAGAATGGTTTAAAGACAAGCGAAAGGTTGCCCATGAAGGTGAGGGTTAGAGTATTGAGGCGACGCCTGGAAATAATATGATGGGGGCCAAGGACCAGGGAAGAGGACAGAGAGAGAGAGATTGGGGAGCTGATTCGAAGGACCAAATAGTAATCAGGACTTTGGAGTAGGTAAGCGGAGAGTGAGAGTTACGCCTTTCCATTCGGAAAAAGGTCGCCAGTCTAGGACCCGTTTGCTTGAGGGTCTGATGACGCATGTGAGTGTTCGAGGAGCCGTTTCGCCGGGCCTGTTCCCTTCCAACAGTTCCGGACACTTGATTGAGGGAGATTGGCATACGGTACGGGCATTCGTCGTCTGAAGTAGGAAAAGCGAAGATTCGGTGCCGGCAGCGATCAATCCGACATGATCTCGTCGCGCAAAGGCGTCTCGTTCGACCCGTTCCCAGTCGCACTCTCACCGACTCCAGACCCAGGTTGTCTGTTGTTAGGCGCAGCAGTGGCCCGCTTGGATCCAACCGCGCTTCCACCTTCAGGCGTCGAGCGATCTTCAGCTTCATCCGACCCGCCCTCTCCATCCACTGCCATCCCCGCCGACAACGTCGAGCCTCCATGACGACCGTTCGGAGAGACGGCAGAGGCAAGAGCGCTAATCCTCGAACCGCCCGCCCGACCATTCGAGGTCGCTGCCAAGGCAGCTGCCGCATTAAAAAAGGCAGCGCCGCCAGGACTGCTCTCAGCCAGCGTGCTCAAGAAATGTTGATTCATAGGAGTCCGCGCATCCTCGAGGCCAGATGAGGGTCCACTGCCGGGCAGCGATGCGGCCGCATGCGAAGCTGCAGCCGCCGAGATGGGCACCGAGATTGGCTCGCTCACATTCCCAACGATTTGACGGGCCGGGTCAGGTCTGCCAGAGGATGCAACCGCACCATTCGCAGCACTGGCATTCGTAGCCGACCTCCGAGCCGCCAAGGAGCCCGAGGCCGAAAGACTCAGACTGGCCGCGTTGTTAGAATTCGAAAAGGAAGCCTGTGACGAACCGAGCTCTTCTTCGCCATTGCTCGATTCACCTCCATCTTCCCTACCACCTCGGCGCGCCTCATCGAACTCCTCCAGCATCTCCTCATCTTCATCGTCCAGAATCTCCTGGTGCTCGTCGTCGTGGTCCGGAACATTGTGATGCGACTGAGCAGCTGCCGATGTAGATGTGGACCCTTGCGCACCGTCGACGGCCATGTTGCTATCAGCGTTGTCCGTACCCCGTGACGGCGAGCGCTGATGCTGTGAAGAAGCCTCAGGAACCGTCTCGAGCGACTGCGCCGGGAGGGAAGATCCTGGGGCTCCAGCCGCAAGTGTCGGTTGCGCAGACATAGCCGCCGCTCCAGAGGAGTCTGTCGCAGAAGATCCACCAGCGCCAGCAGCCGGAGCCGGAGTATGCGCAGGTTGCTCAATGCCCTGCGTAGCTTGACGAATTAGATCGGCCTGCCATTCTTCATCCTGCTCGACATCAGCCTCCAAATCGGCAAAGGTGCGACACAGCGGGCAGGAGAAGCCTGGGTAGTGCAACGTCAACAGGGGCCGGATGCACTTGTAGTGAAAGACGTGACTGCATGGCGCGATGAACAATGCCTGACAGACGGTGACCGAGAAGAGACCTGCAATGGTTTCACCCCCAAAATTGGTTCAATGAGCACTTTCTCTCCCTTGGAAAAGGAAATTCTCTATCGTGCACTCACAAATGCAGCAATCGGTCACACTTGTCGGTGGTTGCTGAACCGCAGAGACTGTGGCGCCTTGGCCTGCCATGACCGACGTGATCGCCTTGTCCGCATCGTTGCCCGACGGTGTCGCCGGCATCGGTGAGCCCTGGAGCGCGCGAAGCTGCCTGAATGCGTTCACGTTGTACTGGTTCGCCTCCCTCTGCCAACCCCGGTTCAGTTCGATGCGCATCTTTACGCAGCGATAGATCTCCTCCGTCCCGCCTTGGTAGTCGACACCGAGCTGGATCACGTCTCCGTCCTTTATGCGGAATGGTCTGCTCTCGACGCCGGGTGCGGAAAGTCGGATGTGGTTCAGGAAGGTGCCTGACGAAGATTTGGTGTCGCGAAGATAGAACTTTGGACGGGAAAGGGGATCAGCCATTGACCGCACGCTCATAAGAGCTCGCGCTTACAACACTCACATTGCCTCCGTTCTCACACCACAGCTCTGCATGTCCACGACTGACCACTTTGCTCTTAAACGCGATCCGAGAAGAGTCCAGGCTACTGTTGTTCCCTCCCGCTCTCGAGCGTTCTCCAGCTTGGCGACGGCTGCTGCTCGCGCCGCCTCCGAGAGCAAGTAAAGAGTGCGCAGCTTCGACACTTCCTGTGCTTCCTCCGCCTCCCGCTGCTGCTCCAGCCGCAGTGGGCGCAGACGCCATTTCGATATCGCCGCCGCGCGAGTTGGCTCCCAGCGTCTGACCCGCTCCAAAGCTTGAAGTGGTGCCGGAAGCAGTCGTGACGCCTTCGCGGGTGTATCCTACAGCTGACGCGACGGTGGCTGCAGGATTAGAAGCAGAAGAAGCGGCGGCGACGGCGGCCGCTGCGGCTGCAGCAGCTGAATTTGCGCCTCGTTCCGTGAAGCGACCGACTTTGATAGCGGGAGCTCCATCGCGCAATTCTCGCTCAATGGGCTCAAAATGGAGTGAGCGCGATGCTTCGAGATGAGGGACCAGTCGGATCCGGTAGCCTTGGGACGTGTTGGAGGGTCCGGTGGAGGAGGATCCTACCGATGGGCCGGCCGCTTGTTGTTGACCCGTCGTTGCGCCTTCCTGTTGAGTAGTAGCAGCACGACCAGCGCCCGAGCTCGGATCTGCATTTCCACCTGAAGCACCGGACTGGCTCGACGTCGTCTGTCCAGCTTCATCCGAGGTTCCAGTTGTGCCGGGACCAGATCCAGCAAGAGCCGAGACTGAGGGGTGTGTCGGACGACTTGCGGCCTGAGAGCTTTCGACGCTGGTGCGAGGGAGGCCGGTCGACGAAACGCCATACTGGTTCGACGTGGTGCGAGTCAGCCCCTCCCGATTCGCAAGCGAGGAAGAGGAGGGCAAGAAGTGGTTGGACAAGCTTCTGAGCGCAGAAGGCCGTCCTCCGGATGGACTGCCGGGAGTCTGTGCGTTTGAAGAGGAGCCAGAACCAGAGACTGCGGTGGCCCCAGCGGTTCCTCTGACATTGCTTGCTGAGGAAGACCCGTCTGGGTTGGTCGAGCCCTTTCCAGCACCTTGGGAGTATCGGCGGAACATCCTTCCAAAGGGCCCACCTCCGGTATTCTGAGAGGGACTCGTGCCTGGAGGAGCGGTTGCCATGGGGTTTCGGTTCTGGTTGACTGCAGGAGGAGTGGCAGGAGGAGAGGCGTGGGCGTCTCGGGGAAAGTTGTGGAGGTTGCTGTTGATGTTTGACGACGAGCTGCTGCGGGAAAGGATGGACTGGGTACCGTTGTGCGCTTGGCGGAAGGAGGATCCGCCAGGGGTGTGGTTACCTGTGCCGCCTGCCAAGTTTTCCGAGCTGAAGGTGGCGGGTAAGCCTCCGGAGTTGGTGTTTCGGTGGGAGCTGTTGGCTGTGCGTGGTCTGCGTCCGAAGCGCTCGAAGAAGCTGCTGCCTGAGCGAGGACTGTGAGGGCCTGGAGCGGCGGGAGGGGTTGCGGGTGTTGGTGATGCTGTTGCTCCTGTGGTTGTTGTGCCTTGCGCCATGGCAAACGTTGGTAGTCTGTCTCACTCACTTGTGAGACTGTACTCTTGTCGATGTACTGTATCAGCAAGGCGGGCGATCGCTGACTGGACAGGAGTGGCAGCAGAAGGATCAGCAGGGTGTGGATGACGAGAGCATTGCGCAAATGCAACTCACAGGAAGAAGGTGTTAGCGACAGGGCTCGCTTGATTGATTCAGCTGGGGAGGGTGTGACAAGTCTGCACGGGTTGTTCCACTGGTCGTCAGAGCTACCGAGGGTTGTGTTCTCCGACTGGGCAACTGGACAACGAGAAAGAGCTGCTTCCGCCTTCCGCCTGATAGGGATCCTCTTCAATGTATGTGTGTGTGTGTGTCTCTCGAGTCAGAGAGATGGCGATGAGGAGGAGGGCAAGGAGGAGGAGGAGGAGGAGAATAGTGGCAGCAGCAGCAGCGAGTGAGTGAGTGAGTGACTAGCCGGTCGCTTGAAACTTGAAAGTGACGACAGGCAGGCAGGAGAGAGGTGGGCTTCTCGCAGACCAAGTCTTATTTCTCTCACCCGCCTCAGCTCCAGTCTCTCTTTCATGGATCAGCACATCACGCATTCACTACTTCCGCAAGCTACCGCCATGAGCAGGCAAGTCAGGTTGCATGGCCCCAAGCTGGCTCCGCTGCCAGGTTCAGTCTATAGATTGGATATCGCGCGCCTGAGTTATCAAGAGAAGAGAAGGCAGCGTCAAGTGCTTGGACCATGGATAGATGACCCTTCATCAGACCTGGCCCAGATCCGGGTCATCCGGGTCTCACCACTGGCCGGGAAGAGGCACAGACCCCGACCTCAAAGTTTCAGTATTGAGCCACTCGCAGTTCCTGGATCGACATCGACCTTGAGGAACGAGATCAAACGGGACTAGCACAAGCGCGGGCCCGACTTCACTGC
The DNA here is from genome assembly GCA_001006505.1 of Tilletia horrida. NCBI lineage: Eukaryota > Fungi > Basidiomycota > Exobasidiomycetes > Tilletiales > Tilletiaceae > Tilletia > Tilletia horrida. The sequence continues at coordinate 35,723 of LAXH01000142.1, read as the reverse complement.
CCAGAACCATGTGTGTGCATTCGTGTGCGAACCAGAGCATTGGTGTGGGTGTGTAGCGCATGAAGTTCATCATCTGGTGCAATCACCGCATCAAGCTCCCCAGCGCCTGCACAAAGTCAGACGGAGTCACAATCTCCGTCGCTCCATATGTGATCCTCTTCGCTCCCAACGCAGCCGCAGCAGCCTGAGCTCCATCGGCTCGTCCCGCGCCCGCTCCTCCCGTGCCACCAGCACCGGGCTGAGCGCCTCCAACCCCACCGCCTGGCCCACCCATCCCCGCCGCAAGCGCACCCTGGGCCGTCCGGGCCGCATACTCTTGCAGGTTCGCATACTCGACATAGTTGCCCCCGCCCACCACAAACACAATCGCATGACTGAACGCCTGTCGCTTCGAGGGCCCACCCGGTCCACCCGCCGCAGCTTGGGCAGCGGCGACGCTCATTCCCATCCGCTCGGCTCGGCTGGCTGCGCCCGTTGCAGCACCGGCTCTTGATTGGCCCATGGTGGTGCCCGCTCGAGGGTCGAGGAAGAGATAGTCGTCTGTCTCTGTCAGTGCAGCCCGGGCGCCGCTGTTCGACGCACTGTTCGGGTCCATCAGGGCAGACACCAGTCGAGTCACTGTCAGATCCTTTTGAGAGGGCAAAAAGTTCTTCACCGAGGCTACGATGTTGTCCAAGCCAGACTCTTTCAGTCGGTCCGTGAGCTGTTCGGAGGATTGGAAGTCTGTCAACATAGAGCTGAAGAACGACACCGAGCCTTCCGCCTACTCACGCGACTGCTCAGTGCACTCAGGCCGCGGTACACGCCTCCGCGCTCAGAGGCGGATTGGGAGGCTGGCGCAGGTGCCTGGACTGGCGCGGTTGCTAGCATAGTCATACGGGTGAGGTCTCGAATCCTGCAAAAGACGAGCAAGGTCAGATGGGACCAGGGCGAGGACGCTAGCGCCTCATGACAAACACTCACTTCTTCACATAGCCCAGCGGACGCACATCCACCCCTTGCTCCTTCAGCGCATCCTCAATCGTGCGGACATTCTCCTCATTGTAGTGCTGCGCAGGCACACTCAGTACGTAGATCATACCCAGCCGCACTTTATCTTCCCTCATCCTCTTCTTCGCATCCTCTTCCGCTTTTTTCGAGTCGGCCGCTGTCCCACCCAGCAATGCCTCGGCTCCCGTAGCACCCGGAGGCGGTTCCTTGCGGATCGCATCCAAGACTTGATTCCGTAGCTTCTCAGCCGCAGCGCGGGACGAGGACGAGCTCGAGGCGGCTGCAATGATCGATTCTTCCAGCTCGAACAGCTCGTCTAAGCTCCGTGACTTGATACCCTGCAAGAGCGCAGTCGCGATGTTCATGTGAGCGTCGATGGTCGCTTTTCTCGCTGTCAGCTCGGGAAGCGCGGTGATGGCCGCCTTCAGGTGTGCTGCGTTCGAAGAAATGTCTCTGCAAAAGGTGTCCCCAAGGATGATGAGCATTACAGCAGTGTATGCGACATGGCTTTAAAAACTTACAGCTGGCCAACTTCGTCCATGCTGCTGATTCCCGTGGTGCGTGTAATATCAGCCGCATTGGCTTTGTACCTATTGAGCTCGGCATCGATATCTTCGGCAACTTGAGGGAAGGGTGTGCTAGAGTTTTTGGCCCAGAAGAAGTCTTGTGCGGACAAGTCGTATGCGCGTTTGGTGGTCGTGCCCTTGGTGGGCTCAGGGGTCTGAGCACGGGGACGCATCAAGGTCGTAAGCTAATTGGCTGCTGCAGCCGATCATGGCGGAATGAGCTCACCTCAACAGTGACTCGGTTCAGTCGCAGATCCAGAACGTCATGAACCAGCGCTTGATAGGTCCAGGAATGTGACAGCATGGGTACCAGGTCGACATTTCGATCTAACAGAACCAAGACTGCAAAATTACAAAGGCAAGGTGTCAGAAGTAGGTCCACAATCGACCGTCAATCCTACAGTACTCACCAGGTCTCTGAGCGCTGGCTCCCCACGATTGCGCATCACTCGCACCAGCACCACCCGAAAACAGATGTTGCCCTCCGCCCGCACCTGCACTGCGGATGTGTTCTCTGATCTTCGCATCGACCTTGCGTGCTACAAATTCGGCCGCATTGCCCCTGGGTGCACGGATGATGGGAAGCTGACCGAGGGTCGCCAGTGCAGAGAACAGACTTTTGGCAATCGCCTCTGTCTCTGCCTCGATCTCAGCCTCGCTTGCTGCGGGATGGTTAAGCCGTTGATAGGAGAGCTCCAGTGATGACGAATCCAGGTCTGTTCCGTTGCTGGCTGGAGCCTTGGGTTGCTGTTGTGACTTGGCGCTGCTGCTGCTGCTGCTGGGTAGCAACGAGAACAGAGATGGTTCCAGGACGACGTAATCCAGATACTGGTCATACACCTGCTTCACGCTGTCGCCGGTCCCGTCCCGTGCGACGGTGGAGGCAAATTCCTCGAGCAAGTTTCGCGGTAGTTGCGAGGTAAAGTTGATGTAGGCAGCATCGTAAAGGCCCTTGTTGAGGTCCTCCGCAATACGTTTGAGGTTCTGCGACGTCGGCTGAACGAGGTAGATCGCGGGTACGTCTGGCAGCGCAGGACGGTCGTTGGCGTGGAGCTGCATATGCAGCGTGACTCCTGCTTCACGCAAGTCTTGGACGCGCAGGGCGGGTGCGAGCATGTCGGAGGCCGCCTTGTCCAGAATCAAGACCTTCCAAATGAGCTGTTGCGGCTGCCCATCATTAGTCGCCTTTGCGCCTCCACCGGGCGCATCTTGGTTGAAGCGCAGAATCGAGTCGAGAGTGGCCAGCTGGGCCTGTCTGAGGGTCGCCATGCTTCTGTCCCGAGTATATGTGTGTGTGAAGCCAGTGTTGGAGAGCTTCTCTGTGTGACCGTCACCGACCGAGGCCTGGCTAGAAGGTTTGTGCGCTACGACAACGTTGCTCAAGCCCAAAGGATCCTCCACGTGGTCCCATCAGTCACGTGAGCGAATTTCGTTCCCAATGCTTCATCCAACGATCCTCCTTCAACACCGCGCTAGACCTCTGTTCCAGCATGGCCAAGCATTGATGGTCTTCCAGACATGTACCACCGCCCACGCAGGCGCACAAGGCACCGTTGGTCTACGACTGCCGCTTCGCAGGCCTTTGCCCGCAGTCTGAGCCTTGTGGCCGCGCGGCAAAGCTCTGATCCCAAAGATGACTCTCGGAGGTGACTGTTTCATTGATGCTCTGAGCTTCTGCATCTGCCTTAGATTCGAGCCAGTCTTATCATCTCCGTGCCGAGCCCGACGAGTCTTCAGCCCACCTGCTTCCTCGTCTAGTATCGGCTGAGGCTCTCTGGGGTGCGATGGCAGGTGCTAGAGATGGAACCCGTCATGTACTTTGGGCCGTCCGCGCTTCTGCTACTGACCAGAGGTTGCCGATTCGGATAGCCACATTCTTTTCGGCACAGCTTGAGCAACCTGCCTGCGTACCGTGGTCTCTGTCTCTAAGATGTAGATGCCTGATGGCCGAAGCTGACTACATTGCATTGTCTTGCCAAGCGCGGCCTCCTTTCTCCTGCTGAACAAAAGGCGGGCCCCTTGAATGTTCTTCCACTGCCCTTTTCCCCCTTTTTCTGATTCTTTCAGCATTTCTTCCATCGACTCGGCCCGCATCGACCTTTATAGACGCCTTGCACCCTTCGTTTCCTTGCCTCTCTGCCTTTTCTGCTCTAATCTTGCCGATCCCCTCCATCTTGCTCGCCTCACTAGGCCTTGCCTCGCTGTGACCACGATCCGGCCTCCCTTCCGCAGGCCGCCTCTTCCATTCCTTTCGAACCTCGTCACAGTTCTGCTCGATTCTGCACTATTTCCCTCGATTTTCGCCCTGTAAGGACCCGCATCAACTTCACTCGCTCTTTACAATGCGGACATCTCCACAATTCATGATGCGCTGGCCGGGCCTTATCTTTCTCGCCCTGGCCGCCACTTCCCGAGCAACACAAGCCGCCCCGACTGGATTCTTTGATTCCACCAATGCCCTGGGCTCAACAGGATCGAGCCTTGACTCGATAGACTCGGACGACCTCTCAATGATTTCACCTCCCCTCTTGCTCATGAGAGCCGAAAATGTTACCGATACCGAAACGACGAAGAAACTGCCGATTGGATCGAGCATGATCCAGTTTTCACCATCTGCTCAAACAAAGGCTACAGTACCATTATACGTGAGCGCAGCCTGGAACGCTGGCCGGACATCGCCTGCATCGAGGGCATACATTGTGTGGCACGGAAGTCAAAGGAATGGTGAGTTTGTCGTTCACTGTTTGCCTGTCTGCATTGTCACTCAAGTCTGAACCGATTTGCTTTGCAAATCAGGTCAATCGTCCTTCAATGACGTCCATGCTGCTCTCTCGTCCGCCGGAAATAATCTGGACACCACCACCTCAGACATTCTCGTTATTGCATTACAATTCTATACCCCAAACGACGCTTCCAAGCGGAGACTCTTTGATTCGGCGCGGAATCTGGCCTGGCAATTCACCGGAGACGCAAACACCAAGTCCCGAGGATCCACGTTTGGTCTCTTTGACGGCACCGATGCGAGTGAGTACTCTTTCACTATCTTCCCTTGCAGGTAGGATATGTGTACTGATCACGACTCCTGAACGTCGGAATCGCAGTCGCGCCAGCCGGAGAAACTGACCCCACATATGGTTTGAACGGGGCGAAGATCAGCACTTTTGACGTTCTGGATTCCGTGATTTCATACATTTCAAACCGGGCATACTATCCAAACATGCAGCGCATCACGCTCGTAGGCCACAGTGCCGGTGGACAGGTGAGCCTGAGTCTCAACTCCGTACAAGGCTTCCAAAGTGTCTTGCCTAACATTGTTTCTTTCTTGATTTCTCCAGGCCATATCGCGGTACATGACTCTCAATCCTGCTGTCCTGAGCGGACTTACCGGCATTCACATCCGTAGTGTCATCGCGAATGCGCCCTCCATGGTGTACTTTACCAACGACCGGCCGGACAACCCAGCTGCCCAAACAGTCGTGTCCACTCGCAGAACGTCGGGAGGAGCGATCTCTTCCAATGGATGCGACTTTAACGACTGGAGATACGGTCTCCAAGGCTACATGCCTCGATACGTCACCGCCCGAGCACGCGACGGTCCTGGGGACGGACTGCGTCTCTTCACTTCCTATATCGCAAAGGACGTTGTCAGACTTGTCGGCACAAATGACGTTTATGCGCTGGCTGAAGGAAGCGGGGATCAAACCTGCGCCGTCTTGACCCAGGGCGGAGAGAACCGAAGAGATCGCAACTATGCTGCATGGTGAGTGGGAGAAAGGCAAGCTTGTTGCGCTGTTGTCCAGATGACTCACGCGGCTTCCATTGGGACACACTTTCTGCAGGGCATATCTGAACCTATTAGCCGCCACAAACGAGGACGTCTCAGCGTTCTACGGCTACGCAAACCTGTCTCAGAGTGTGCATCCCGTCGCCGGTCTCGGATCCGTGTTCAATCACCAGCTCGGCATTGTTAGTGGTGTCGGGCATGACTCGACGCAGATGTTCGCATCTCCCGTTGGCATCTCGGCGCTCCTGGACGACAGAGTACAGCCTGGCCCGCGACCTCCGCCAGCGCCCGCCTTTGAGAGCTCCAAGTAAAACATCATCTCGAAACACGCGCACGTCTTCCTCCCTTTCCCTTGCCATCCTTTGATGGAGCGCTTTGAATAATTTGTGCTTGGAAACACGTCGCGCTGTTTAGACCCTTCAATATCTCCCTCTCTCTTCGAAGACCATTCGCTGCCGGGCCTCCTTTGTGATGGGCCCGTTTGACCCGCATTTTCCACTTGTATACACACACCGCATTCACGCAATGACATTCGCCTTGCACAGGCCCCTTTGATGACGAGACCGATCCGAGCGCAGACGTGATGTCGGTCAAACCGAAATTGGTGTGCGACGGTCGCATGGATCGCTGGAAAATACGCTGGTGGGGGAACGTGAGAGCAACCACCATCCCATTTCCTTCATTTTCTACTTCAACAACCACCTGGTCGTCCTCATATCAGGTTGGACTGCATCTTGGCTAAAGGAAACGAGACTGGATGCACCGCAGCCCAGGAACTGGCCCCAAGAACGCAGCGCGCAGCTACTGATGAGGTTGGCAACAATCGCAGAGGGTCGTTGCGTGGATCGATGACATGATACTTGTACGGACTGACTTCACCTTTGAACCGTTCGGCATGCGTCCTCTTCCCTATATAACCTCACCCTGGTTGCCTTCTCCTTGATGCTGATCCGCTTCATCCTCAACTTCATCTACTTCATCTGACAGATCCACCAGCTTATCAAGCATTTGACATTCTTCCAAGACCTCAATCAGCCATGAAGACTTTCATCGGTGCACCTCTTCTACTGTTGGCCGTCCTCTGCAACGTTCAAGATGTCGTTGCTGCGCCGCGTCGCCAAGCCATTCCTAGCAACCCGCCCCAAACTGGAGTTGTAGGGGCGCGTCGAAGCGATCCAGCCCCAGTTACCCTGTCGCCTCGAGCTGTCCCTACTGGAGCTCCTCACGTCGTAGCGCGCAGTAAGGATGAGGGCCCCGTCACCGACCCCCCCACGCCTCGAGCTGTCCCTACTGGAGCTCCTCACGTCGTAGCGCGCAGTAAGGATGAGGGCCCCGTCACCGACCCGCCCACGCCCCGAGCTGTTCCCACTGGAGTTCCTCGCCTGGCATTGCGCAGCAAGGACGACAAGCCCACCTCTCCAGCTAAGCACAAGCCTACCGATTAGCGACCTCAAGGAGACGAGTGCGATGCAATTCATTGATATGCGGAGTCGCGTCGAAGGCAACGTCTTCTGTCCCGCATTCGTTCGGAACGGTTCACGGCTCAGGAGCTTCAAAAGCTCAGACTGCTTGATCCTCTGCCTTTTGAGTTCGGCAGCATGTATGAAGTTGTTCCATACCATTGTCCAAAGTCAATTCTTCACTCGCTGCCAGATGTGGCGATTTTCCAATGCATAGCTGTTCAAGACCACCAAAGGCCTTCGCCTCTCCTTTGAGCATCAGGTCCTCAGTCGAGTACTTTGACGTACCATACCTGACTTTCTTCAGACATCGACCCTGCCCGTTGCTGCTCTAAGAGCGACTGGGACTACCGCGCTCGTATAATGCAGACAAGCGAAGGTCTGACTTTGATTGTTCTTGTGGTAAGTAGAATGTCGCGCAGAGAAGGTGGTAGTACACAGAGAGAGAGAGAGAGAGTGACGCGAAAGTTGCACGGGCGGACTGGTAGGAGGCGAAAGTGCAGAAAGTCGAAGTCCAGAGCGACGGCGAGGCCGACTTTGACGGATGTCAGCGTCCGTACCTAAGCAAGGTCGTAGAACGGTCAGCAAGGCCATTTCTGTCTGCACACATGGACAAATGCCGCAGACACACTTTTGTAGCTCCCACTCTCGGTTGTCTAGTGGGCATACGCCACGAGTCTTGAGCCAGCGGGAAATACAGTGGAAGTGGAAGGCGTGCTGTTCAAGAATGATGTGGATCAGAGGCCTCACTTAAATGCACGATCAGGGCATGAGAGGGGAGTCGTAAAGCTCACATTACATTGGCCCCAGGCTACCGTACATTCTTCTGTGCTTGTGGCGCCTTGGTTCGCCTGACACTCGATGCCTGCGCATTCCCAATTGAACAGATGTGTAAATGACTGGCGGCCATTCCTTTGACCAGTGGTACTTACAAAGGTCCATGATGTGGTTTCTGCAGATGGCACACTGGCAGGGAGCACAATGAAGCACTTCAGCATGACAGTCTCACGATCTCGTAGATCATGGTGACTCGTAGATCATGGTGATGGCACTTACGTTCTCCACCATGATATCCCAGTTCCAGAGGCAGACGGAGTTCCACTGGGAAAAGCACAGTGACTCTTCAGCCAACCTGCGATCATCAAAGCCGCGCTCCCGAAGATCACTTACCTTCTTGACTTGGAAGCGCGGAGGCTTAGATGAGCTCGCAGTGTCGACATCCATCTTGTCAGCCATGCTTGCTGATCGAGGCTTGTACAATGTGAGGTCGCCTAACTAGGTCGCTGCTGCTGAGGTTATGGCCAGATGGTGGCATTCATTGTCAGTATGAGTCCTTCATCTTGCCTCTGCTGCACCTGGAACTTACACAGCTGTCGAGGTGGGAGTGCGTACTTAGCTGACCAGGTCGTTGTTGGTGGTGCTCAAGGGCTTTCCCAAGTCTGGAAGAAGCCAAAAAGCTTAACTGCACTGACAGTCTGGTGGCAGCAGACGACAACCACACACCAACACTTGGGCTCCTCAGCAGCACCACGCATAGGACGACTCCTGGTTGTCCTACCTGCGACTTTGGATCGCTCTCTGTCCCTCCTCTCGACTACGACCACGGTCCAAGAGTGTGCGGCCTTCTTGCAGCCAGACACGCACAAGCCCAGCCGCCTGCGTCCTTCAGGAGACTCCCCCTTCTGAAACCAACACTTTTCCAGGTGTTGGCTTTGAGCACGAACTGGGCAGGCACCTCGCAGCAACACGACGACCCCCGCGGACACTACGGCGCAGCTTCCCTCTGGCCGTTTCCGACCTTCCTACGCGCGTGTGCGAGAGTGTCTCAAGTGCGCATACAGCACGCGTCTTCCTGTCAGATCATTCCCAAGACTGCGCGAGACAGTGCAGTGACAACGTGGCCTTGCACAGATGGAGACGCTTTCACCATCGACTTCAATGGCGGCTCTGCCCACCGCAGGCAGCTTCTCCAGAGATGACCTCGGTGTCGGGAAAGGCGCGGCGCGTTTCGACGTCCAAATCATGCGCAACTATCTCGAGTCTCTGTTACCGGTACTGATGGACGCGGACCTTTCAGCGCTGGACGACTCCATGTTCCGACTCAGCAAGAGCGGACACGCGAGCTGGAAAGAGCTGGTCGGTGCATTTGCCAGCGATCCCAACGTCAATGTGATGTATGTCGACAAAGTCAGGACAGACAGCCCTTCAAGCACAGACCGCGCGGAAGGTGAGCAGATTTACATGGCCCCCAGGAGAAGTATATATGCCACAAGTGTGTGCGCTGAACTGATTGACTTCTGAATCTGGACACATAGACATGTACGCGTACTATCTGGTCAACGAACCCACATACTCTCCTCGCCACGTTGCTTCGATTGCCCTGCTCAAACGCGTCCCGACACTGGATAGTTCCATTCCTTTGCCGCAACAACTCAACATCGTCTCTTTGCCCGGACCTGCTACAGGAGGGTTGGCCCAGGACGCAGATGACACTGTCAGCGGCAATGGTGCTTCCACTCGTGATGTCGACGGGGACGGCGAGGTGCGCACCCTAGTGCGGCAAAGCCCCTACGAGGCCTTACACAGCGTGGTGCACAATGTCATGGCGCCTTGGTTCGACGCGTATGTGAGCAGCAAAGAGTCGCGCGACAAAGATGCCGTCGTCGTCGCGAAGAAAAAGGACTCGGACGCCAAACTCGGCATTCCCATGGCCCGGCGCAAGTTTGCAGAGCTCGAACTGAGTCTGCTGCACCTACAGCAAAATATCGAAATCCCGGAGATTCACCTGTCCGTCCACCCCATCATTCGCGAAACCGTCGAAAGGTGCCATGCGCGTGGCGAGCCCGTACATGTCCAGAGCGTCGAGCCGGAATCAGTGCTGCAAGACTCTTCCTTCCTCAACAAGCTCCAATCGGACGTCAACATGTGGGTCAAAGAAGTCCAGGCAGTGACCAAGCTAGATCGCGACGTCGCATCAGGCACAGCTTCGCAAGAAATCAACTTCTGGCTAACTCTCGAAAGAGAGTCAGAATCGATCGAGCGCCAGCTTCGTGCGGAACCAATCAATCTCACTCTCGAAGTACTCAAACACGCGAAGCGATTCCATGCGACAGTGACTTTCTACTCCAACACCGGAATGAAAGAATGGATGGGCAAAATTCAGAGCTACAACGCCCTGATGAAGGACTTCCCGCTCAACGAGCTGCTGTCCGCTACCGACCTCGAAAAGATTCAGAAGGCTTTGATTGACATCTTTGCGCACATTACCAAGAAGCTCCGGAACAGTCCCTACCCTACCAAGCGCGTGCTTCTGCTTTTGGAGGCGATTTCAAGGGATCTCAACGACATGCTGATCAAAGTGCTGGGTTCCCGCCGCTTGATGTACCAAGAGTTCCCACGCTTCTGCGACACACTGGCGGCCGCTTCGGATATCTTTGGCACTTGGGACGCGTCTCTGAAGGACTTCGTGATGCAGGCACGAGAGCTCATCAAGAAGCGAGGCGAGAAATTCCTTCCGATCAAGGTGCAAGGAGCGCATGAGAAGCTCAGAGAAAGACTGAACTACATAGGCGCTTTCAGGTGAGTGTGACGACGATGTCACTCCCGAAAATGGTGACTCGATGCTAATCTGTTGCCTTTCTCCAGAAAAACGCACGAGCAATTCCGCCTGATGGTCACATCTGGCAAAGGCAACATGTTGATGGGACCTTCGACTGCCAATGTGGTGGTGGCCAAGCAACCTCAAGTCCAGACATTGGCCGGCATTGAGATGGATGAAGAGATCCGAGCAGCGTACGAAACCGTCAAGGTCATCGACGTATTGGACGTCTCTCAAGAAGGCACCGAAATTTGGACTGCTGCAGAGACGGCATACAATGAGCGGGTGTCCAGAGTCGAGAACAGTTTGATCGCGAAACTCCGTGACATGCTCGGCCAAGCCAAGAGTGCGCGCGAGATGCTTGCCGTTCTGTCGCAGTTCAACAGCCTCTTCGTCCGTCCCAAGGTCCGAGGCGCGGTGCAAGAGTACCAACAACAACTGCTCGAAAGCGTGAAGTCGGACATCCAAACATTGCACGACAAGTACAAGGCACAATTCGGACCTTCGGAAGCCAACTTCATGAGTCAACTACGCGATATACCCGAGGTTGTCGGCACTATCATCTGGGCTAGACAGATCGAGCGACAGCTGAATATCTATATGAAGCGGGTCGAGGATGTGCTAGGCAAAGGCTGGGAGTTGTATGCCGAGGGTCAGAAGCTCCAGGCCGAAAGCGAGACCTTCCGGAGAAAACTTGATACGAATCCTCTGTTCGAAAAATGGCGTGACGATCCACGCAAGCGCCAAATGAAGGTCTCTGGACACATCTTTGCCATCACACGGAATCGTGCGGCAGGAAATGTGTTCCAGCTCACAGTCAACTTCGAACGACAGAACATCGCCCTCTTCAAAGAAGTGCGCAACCTCATCTGGCTCAGATTTTCCATTCCTCGAGCGATCATCAGCACTGCTACCGAAGCCAAGAGACTCTATCCTCACGCCGTTTCCTTGATGGAGACCGTTCGCACTTACACTCAAACATGCGCTCTCCTCAAGGAGAATCAAGATATTGCCGGGCTCGTCGCACAAGTACAGCAGAACGTCCACAACCTCCTACAGCCTGCCATGGCGTACAGGTGGGAAGAGCTGATAATAGGGTACGATGTCCCGACAGGCGCATACCTCCCCGGAGCAGGACGAAACTTCAGTAGAGAGAACGACAAAGTGGTCTTCGTTCGTCAATTGGCTAGCGCTGTCAGTCTCTTCCAGGACAAGGTGGCGGATCTGATCGTGATGCAGAAGGAGAGCTACAAGGTCGTCGATGAGCTGGGCAGTTGTCCCTACACGGTAGACGCATTCTCGTCGCGACTGCAGAAGATCCAACAGACCATCGACCGATTACACCTGGAGGGTTATCCGAATCTCGAGGGATGGGTTGCCGACCTAGATGCTCAGATCGAAAGAGTGTTCCTGGACCGTCTTCGTCAAGTCAGCTTGTCTTGGACGAACGAGTTTGTCAAGCGCGAGACTCCAGACGGACGAGAGTCGAACCCTCTGCGTGAAATTACGAATATCCGCGGAAAGCGCAAGGGTATCAAGAAGCGCGAGGAGCAGCTTGCCAAGGCCCAGCAGCGTGATCAAATCGAGCTCAAGCCTGTCACGCATGAGATTCGAATTCAGAACCAGGTGATCTTCCTCGACCCGCCAATCGAGCATGCACGAGCCCGATGGTTTGGACAGCTGCACGAGATCTTGGGAGTCATCTGCGGTCTGAAGCGCATTCAAAGCTCACGATACGAGATCGGCTTGCAAGTCAAAGCTCTGACTGTCAGTGAACAGACCTACGTCAGTCTCTTAACACACTTCGACGACGGAACATTGGAGCGACTGTTCACGCTGATCGAAAACAAGATCGCGGAAGTCAGCCGTTACGTGGCGAAGTGGCTGCAATTCCAATCACTGTGGGACCTGGAATCAGAGCACGTCTACGCTCGACTGGGCGACTCTCTCCCCGCCTGGCAACAACTCTTGTCTGAGATTAGGAAGACTCGATCCACGTTCGACAACTCCGATTCGCAGCGGTCTTTCGGAATCTGTGTAATCGACTATGAGCAGGTGCAGAGCAAAGTCAATGCTAAGTATGACACTTGGCAACGTGACATTCTGAATCGATTTGGGTCGAAGCTTGGCACGGAGATGCGTGAGACGCACGCTGCGATTCTCAAGGCCCGCAACGAGCTTGAGGGCCACAGCATCGAAGGCAGCTCAACTGCACAGACGGTAGCATTCATCACCTTCGTCCAAGACCTGAAGCGCAAGACAAAGGCTTGGGCGCCGCAGATTGAGATCTTTGGCGTCGGACAGAAGACGCTCGAGCGCCAGCGATACATGTTCCCCAAAGACTGGCTCTACGTGGATCAAGTCGAGGGAGAATGGAGCGCGTTCAACGAGATTCTGAGTCGCAAGAATGCAAGCATTCAAGAGCAGTTGTCCGGCTGGCAACAGAAGATCATTGCTGAAGACCGCATTGTTCACGACAAGATTACCGCCATCGTCTCAGACTGGGAGCAGCAAAAGCCTATTCAAGGAGGTCTCAAGGCTGATGCAGCCCTAGCCACGCTCAACAACTTCGAGACGCAGGTCAACAATCTTGCGGAACAGCGCGATCTTGTTGTTCGAGCGAAGGAGGCGATCGACCTGGACCATGTCGCGGATGACCGCCTTGATCCCGTCTTTGAAGAGCTGAAAGACCTCAAGGCGGTATGGACAGCTTTGTCAGGCACGTGGAATCAGGTGAACGAACTTCGCGAACTCAACTGGAACAACGTCCAGCCCCGGAAACTTCGCCAACAGCTCGACGCTCTGCTCAGCCAGACAAAGGAGATGCCCAGTAGAATGCGCCAGTACGCTGCATTCGAGTATGTCCAGGAAACACTTCGCGGTCTGTTGAAGTCGAACGTTCTCGTGACGGATCTCAAGTCCGAGGCCATGCGAGAACGGCACTGGCGCTCACTGTTCAAGCAGCTCAAGATGAGCACTCCGTACATGCCTTCTTCCATGACGCTCGGCACAGTCTGGGACCTTGGCTTGAAGAAGAATGAACAAGTCATCAAGGGTATAATTATGACGGCTCAAGGTGAAATGGCCCTGGAGGAATACCTCAAACAAGTACGCGAGAGCTGGACCAACTACACTCTCGACCTTGTCAACTACCAGAACAAGTGCCGCCTGATCCGAGGATGGGACAACATTTTTTCTCTCGCTGGCGACAATCTCAACGCTCTTCGGGCCATGTCAATGAGTCCGCACTACAAGGTCTTCGAGGAAGAAGCGTCTCTTTGGGAGGACCGACTGTCGAAGATCTCTGTTTTGTTCGACACCTGGATCGATGTGCAACGCCAGTGGGTCTATCTCGAAGGCATCTTCTCTGGCAGCGCGGAAATCCGCCATATTCTTCCAGTTGAAAGCTCCCGCTTCCAGAACATCAATACGGAGTTCCTCACGGTGATGAAGAAGGTGTACAAGTCACCGTTTGTCCTCGACGTCATGAACATTCCTGGCGTTCAGAAGAGTCTGGAGCGCCTCGCCGATCTCCTCAGCAAGATACAGAAGGCGCTTGGAGAGTATCTCGAGCGTGAACGCGCCAACTTCCCGCGCTTCTACTTCGTGGGTGACGAGGATCTGCTCGAGATCATCGGAAACAGCAAGGACGTTCAGCGTATCGTCAAGCATCTCAAGAAGATGTTCGCCGGTATCGCGACTGTCAAGCTGGATGACGATCTCAGTCAGCTTGAGGGCATGATGAGTCGTGAAGGAGAATACGTGCCGTTCCAAAGTCCCATCGTCCTTAAAAATTACAGCAAAATCAACGACTGGCTGTCGAAACTCGAGGGCGACATGCGACTGTCATTGGCTCAGCTCCTCACGAAGGCATACACCGCGTTGCAGGAGTTCTACACAAATCCTGGCCAGCTCGACAAGGACAAGTTCTTGGCCTGGATCGACGAGTTCCCTGCCCAACTCGTGGTCCTCGCCTCCCAGATCATGTGGACCTCGCTCGTGGACACCACTCTGGAGGCAGGAAAGCCGTTGGAAGAACCACTGCAGCTTGTGCTGCGTGGCCTGGACCTCCTAGCCGACACAGTGTTGACCGATGTCCCTCTGCTGAAACGACGAAAGTGCGAGCATCTCATCACTGAACTGGTACACCAGCGCGATGTCATTCGTCTGCTCATGTCGCAAGGCGTCAGATCGAACAAGGACTTCAGCTGGCTCTACCAGATGCGGTTCTACATTAATGTCCAGCTCGAAAATCCGCTGGACAGACTTAGCATCCAAATGGCGAACGCCTCCTTCCCATACGGATACGAGTATCTGGGTGTGCCCGATCGCCTGGTGCAGACGCCTTTGACCGATCGCTGCTACCTCACCCTTACTCAAGCCCTGAATCTGAGGCTCGGTGGCGCACCTTTCGGCCCAGCCGGTACGGGCAAGACGGAAAGTGTCAAGGCACTCGGTGTTCAGCTCGGCATGTTCGTCTTGGTCTTCTGCTGTGACGAGACATTCGACTTCCAGGCGATGGGTCGCATTTTCATTGGTCTGTGTCGAGTAGGCGCGTGGGGTTGTTTCGACGAGTTCAATCGACTCGAGGAGCGCATCTTGTCCGCTGTCTCACAACAAGTACAGAGTATTCAGCAGGGCCTGGCGGCAACCGTCACCAATCCGAACGCTGAGATCGAGCTCGTCGGCAAGACCGTCAAGGTCAATCCTCGCACTGGTATCTTCATCACCACGAACCCAACATATGCTGGTCGTTCGCAGCTTCCCGACAATTTGAAGAAACTCTTCCGTAACATGGCCATGACACATCCCGACCGGGAGCTCATTGCACAAGTAATGCTTTTCTCGCAAGGATTCCGCACTGCCGAGGTTCTCGCGTCCAAGGTCGTTCCCTTCTTCAATCTCTGCGCTGAACAGCTCAGTCCCCAGCCGCACTACGACTTTGGTCTGCGTGCTCTGAAGTCTGTGCTGGTCTCGGCCGGTTCGCTCAAACGAGACAAACTCCTGGCAGACAGTGCGTCAAACCAGAGCGGGGACAACACCTCCCTGGAGGTCTCCGAACAAGAAATTCTCATTCAGAGTGTCTCCGAGACGATTGTGCCCAAGCTGGTGGCAGACGATGTGCCCCTGCTCACAAGTCTGCTTTCGGACGTGTTCCCGGGTATCGAGTATAAACCCGTCGCGCTCGAAAAACTGAAGGAGCATATTGCGGCTGTGTGCGCAGAACGGAACCTCGTGGACGGTGGCCTATGGCAAGAAAAGGTCATGCAACTCTACCAGATCCAGAAAATATCCCACGGTCTAATGCTTGTGGGCCCTTCGGGTACCGGCAAGACTCAGGCTTGGCAAGTCCTTCTCGCCGCCTTGGAACGATTGGAAGGAATCGAAGGTGTCTCGTACGTCATTGACCCCAAGGCCGTTTCAAAAGACGCTCTCTACGGCACCCTCGACCCAACTACTCGCGAGTGGAATGACGGTCTGTTCACTCACGTGCTCCGCAAGATCATTGACAATGTCCGTGGAGAAAGTGCAAAACGACACTGGATCATCTTTGATGGCGACGTCGATCCTGAATGGGTAGAGAATTTGAACAGGTGAGTAAGGATGGACTTTTACATGAAAGACGCATGATCTCTCATACTGACGATCGGGTCCGTTTAACAGTGTTCTGGACGACAACAAGCTCCTGACACTGCCTAACGGAGAGCGTCTTAATTTACCTCCAAACGTGCGCATCATGTTTGAGGTCGAGCACCTCAAGTATGCGACATTGGCAACGGTGTCTCGCTGTGGTATGATCTGGTTTAGCGACGACATCGTCGAGCCGCAGATGCTGTACCACAACTACTTGTCTTCGCTCAGGTCCACGCCCCTCGGCACGGATGAGGATGACACAGTGGGGTTGCCGAGGAGGACGGAAGCGCAAAACTCGCCTGATCTGGAGACTCAAGCCATCATTTCGAAGGCACTTCAGCCTTTCTTCGAAGAAGACGGGCTTGTCAACCGGGCACTGTCATTCGCTTCTTCGGTGTTCCACATCATGGACTTTACCGCGTCGCGAGCCCTGGGAACCTTGTTCTCGCTCATCAACAAAACAGCGCGCAACGTGCTCGAGTACAATAGGCAACATTCTGACTTCCCCCTGTCAGCCGATCAGATCGAAGCATACGCGAGCAAGCGTCTCGTTGTCAGTATCGTCTGGGCTTTCACGGGTGACTCGAAACTCGACATTCGCGCGGAGATGGGCGAATATCTTCGTGGTCAGACGGGAGTCGATCTTCCCCCCCTCGGCCCTGGCGCTTCTCTTATCGACTATGACGTAGCAGTGTCGAATGCCGAATGGTTCTCCTGGCTGGCCAAAGTACCCACGGTCGAGATCGAGACTAACCAAGTCACATCGTCAGATCTTGTCGTTCCGACCGTTGACACCGTGAGGCACGAGGAGGTTCTCTACTCATGGCTGTCAGAGCACAAGCCCTTGATGCTTTGCGGGCCCCCCGGATCCGGTAAGACGATGACATTGTTCAGTGCTCTGCGGAAACTGCCAGACATGGAGGTCGTCGCACTTAACTTCTCCAGTGCCACTACGCCGGAACTAGTTCTCAGCACTTTCGAGCAATACTGCGAGTACCGCAAGACGCCGAACGGAGTGATCTTGGCTCCTGTCCAGATTGGGCGATGGGTGGTCGTCTTCTGTGATGAGATCAATTTACCGGCAACAGACAAGTACGGCACGCAGCGCGTGATCTCGTTTCTTCGACAATTGGTCGAGTGTGGTGGCTTCTGGCGGACGTCGGACAAAGCATGGGTCAAGCTCGAGCGGATACAATTTGTGGGAGCCTGTAATCCGCCCACTGACCCGGGTCGTGTGCCGCTCAGCCATCGTTTCCTTCGACATGCGCCACTCGTCATGGTCGACTATCCCGGTAAAGTCTCACTCAACCAGATCTACGGCACCTACAACCGCGCTGTGCTCAAAGTCACCCCGAGCTTGCGGGGCTATGCAGAGCCACTCACAGCGGCTATGGTCGACTTCTACTTGGCGTCACAAAAGCGCTTTACTCCGGACATTCAAGCGCACTACATCTACTCGCCTCGTGAACTTACACGCTGGATGAGAGGTGTGTACGAAGCCATCAAGCCGCTTGATACCCTGTCGGTGGAGGGTCTGGTCAAGGTCTGGGCCCACGAGGCGGCCCGGCTGTTCAAAGATCGTCTGGTCACTGAAGATGAGCGGCGATGGACCGATGAGACAATTGATTCAACTGCGATGGAGCACTTTCCCACGGTCAATCATGGCGAGGCGTTGCAGCGACCCATCCTGTTCTCTGCTTGGATGAGCAAGCACTATGTGCCTGTCGAACGAGACGCGCTTCGAGACTTTACGCATCAGCGTCTGAAACAGTACTCTGAAGAGTGAGTGGCTGATGTGCTTTGCTGGGTCAGCTAAACATTCGCGTCTGACCCATTTTCAAATCTTTCAACAGAGAACTGGATGCCTCACTTGTGCTCTTTGACGAAGTTTTGGACTTGGCTTCATCGATCGACCGAGTTCTGAGACAGAGACAAGGTCACTTGCTGCTGATCGGTGTCAGCGGTAGTGGACGGGTATGTAGTTCAGACTGAAGAAAAGGCGAGGAGGTATGTCGGCTGACTCAAAAGATGTTATGCTGCAGACGACCCTGGCGCGCTTTGTTGCCTGGATCAATGGTCTGTCAATCTTCACGATCGCGCCAAGCAACAAGTACACGGCTGCGGACTTTGACGAGGATTTGCGTACCGTGCTGCGCCGCGCAGGTGCCAAGGGCGAGAAGATCTCGTGGATCATGTGAGCTACATCTGCAGGGCTGTTTCATTAGGACTTTTGACTGAGTACCATTTCTTGCGATCCCATGCAATACAGCGACGAGTCGCAAGTTAAGGATCCTGCTCAACTAGAACGCATGAACACTCTGCTTGGTGAGTCTCCAGTCTCAGAACGCCTCGCCTTCTGTTCAAAATCTGACTTCTTGCTTCTCATATCTGCAACAGCCAACAACGAGGTACCCGGTCTGTTTGAGGGAGACGAAGCATCTGCATTGCTTACTGCTTGCAAGGAAGGTTCCCAAAGAGACGGACTTATGCTAGATTCCTCAGAGGTAAGCATGCCACAGATCACGCGACGCCGTGTAGGATGGACATAGGACTGACACAAGATCGTGGACACAGGAACTTTTGCGATGGTTCTCCAGCGAGATTGGAAAGAACTTGCACGTGGTGAGTGAGCTGAATCTTCCCTCGTCTGTTCTGTTCTTCCGTTCTGATCGGATGTTCCCGTTGCTAGACTTTCACCATGAACCCGCCTTCGTCGGGCATGGGATCTCGAGCTGCTGCATCTCCGGCGTTGTTCAATCGGTAAGCATCAGTGATTGGTGTTCATCATATGAGAGAGGAAACTGACATCCGACCTCTCTAACCACCCCTTTCACTAGTTGCACACTGCTCTACTGTTTCTGATCGCATCGCCGAAGTGTGCCCATGGTCTGGCACAGGGACAAGGACGAAGCGCCTCAACAGCTTCTCTCCCCATCGCCCTCCCTCTTTCGTTTCGTGTAATTTCTTCTCATACTTTTGGTCATTCAGACTTGTGCTCTGCGCAATCTTCAGCAGATGCGTGCTGGTCTGAGCAGACGCGTGAGAAGAAACGAAGCTTAAAAAACAGCTCACATGTGTTGGGCATGGTGTAAGATGCCGTGGACGATCTTTTCTTCTCGCGCTTGCAGCAGAGTTCCGGAAGCTGTGAGCTGAGCCTCTGTGAGATTGTGCGCCAAATGTCAGGTCTGACCAGTGCAGAGAGCTCGGCGAGCAAGCCACGCCCGGTCATCGTCGTGACTGGAGCGAATGGGTGAGTGTTCTCTGTGCTTTGCACCTCGCATCTCCATCTTCCGCCTCTCATCCCAGCATCTCAGATCGACTGATCCTGTAATGCTATGCGCCTCTCATCCACAGCGGCGTGGGCTTTGGAATCTGCCAGCGTCTGCTCGTCCAACTGTCGGATCCAATCCCACCAGACACCCTTCCCGATCATCCTTCCAAACGAGGCCCAGGAGCCGAACCAGCTCCACCGTCTCCTTTTGCTGCTCCCGATGGCATGACACTCGTCCTCGCCTGTCGAAACGCAATCAAAGCTCACCGCGCACGGGTGGAGCTCCAGGCGCTGCTCGACGACCTGGCCGCGTTGCCAGATGAGGAAGACTATGCATCCTCCCAACCTGCCGGTATCCTCGACTACATGAGCAGCAGCAATGGCAGCAGCTCCAGTGTCAGCAGAAGCTCTTCTTCTACATCCTCGACATCTCTGAGGAAGAGTGTTTCGAAAGGCGGACAGGAGGAAGAGAAAGATGCTCATGGCGTTCAAAGAGGCGCAGATCTGGATCGAAGAGAAGCGAAGGCGAGGGGAGAGTACCGACGCAGGTTCTGTGCAGGCACCAAGATCGAGTTCGTACCGCTTGATCTCGGCAGCATGGCCAGCGCGCTGAAATGCGCAAACGAGATCACAGAGAGGTGAGTGTCCCTCCCTTCCATTCACGCTCTCGTTCTTCCGCGTATCAGCATGCTCACCTCTTCCTCAACCTGCATTTCGACATTCAGGTACGAATACGTCACACACATCATCCTCAATGCTGGAGTGGGGCCATTCACTGCGCTCGACTGGCCCGCGGCCCTCTACTTGTGCTTCACCAACTTTCACCGCTTCGTCACTTATCCTGCCTACAAGAAGCAACGGAAGGGCGACATCAGTCAGGACGGCTATGGCTGGGTGTGGCAGAGCAATGTTGGCGCGCACTACATCTTGGTGAGTATAGCTCTCATCTTTCAGTCCCTGCATAGTAGTGCAGATGCTGATCATCCTTGTCGTCCCTGGGTTTCCTTCCTTGCGCGCACCAGGTCCGAGCCCTTCTGCCCGCCTTCCGCGCGACTCCATACAAGGAGCCTTCACGTATCATCTGGACAGGCTCCATCGAGGGCTTCCGCATCTTCTACGATGAAGACGATTTCCAATGTGTCGAACCGCCTCACGAAGTCTTGCCTTACGAGAGCACCAAGTATCAATGTGAACTAGCCGCTGTGGGGCTGGACGAGGTGTTGCGTCGCTCTCGACTACGATCGATGCCGGGCACTCCTTACGAGGTTGATGGTGGTGCAACCAGCACAGCTGGTGCAGACGGGAAGTTGGCGGGCTTGAGTGCGATAGCGGAGCCCGCAAGCTCGACAGGTCGAGATGCACTCAGATCGGAGCAGGGTGTTGAACCTCGGAGCTATCTCTCTCACCCCGGTGTGGTCGCGAGCTCGATCGCGGCAGCCGTGTTCACCTTTGCGATTCTGGAGACATTCATGAAGTGGGCGTTCTACATTGTGAGTCTGGCGTAACAAAGCTGGCACAAAATGGTTGGGCCTGGTGCTGATGCTTCATTGTACAGGCGCGATGGACCTTATCGCCCCACCACAACATCACAGCCTACAAGGGCGCGGTTTCCTCTGTACACGTCGCCTTGGCACCTGCCCAGCTGCTAGACCCTTCCCGCAAGTACGGCTCCCGGTGCGACTGGCGAGGACGCGAATACTGCCACCCCGACACGATTGACGGCTGGGTCGGCAACAAGTTTGACGATGCTCCACCTCACGTCCTACCCGAGCCCATTGCGCGTGAACAGCGCGACGGAACCTGGGACGGCCAACCGGACGGAGCCCGCGTCATGGTCCTGGCTCGGGCGTACCTGCGTCGATTGGAAGGGGTGGCCGCCAAAGTGTGGGCCGAGGCGACAGAGGAGAGCCTGCCGCCCTGGCCGGCTTTGAAGGACATGGAAATCTCGTCCGTTCCTGGGCTTGTGGGAGCTTCGCTGCTGCCCAAGAGCCGAACTGGCAGTCGAGCGTCAGCTGCCGGTCGATTGGGCGCCCAGCACGAGCAGGTCGCGGAGGAGAGCGCGGTAGAAGCAGCGCTTGGGAATGGCAATGCGAAGGGGGGCCATGCACCCGCGCTCGTGGCCTGAGCTCAGAAACTGGCTCGATAAAAGGAAACTTATGTCAGACGAAAGTCGAGCCTCTTCCATCAGTGCATACATCAAGCCAATCGAAGCAAAGCACCTTGGGTTTATTAACTGAGCAATGAGCACCCGAGGGCAAGCGCACAAATATAAAGAGGTTCCACTTCGAGAAGCCTTTATCCAGTGACAGATATGAAGGGGGGCGGGCATCAAGAAGTCGAAACGGACAAGGTAGGAGATGGCGCAGAGGGCGCTTCCGGGACGAGGAACGCAATAATACAGGAGAGAAAATTGGGAGATTGTACAGGAGATAGCTGGGGAAGGGCCACATTTTTGGATGAGATAGCCCTCGAGGACGAAGCGATCGGTCGTTTGAGGTTGGCGGATTCATCGTCGGTGAGAGAGAGAAAAGCTCATTGAGCCTGGCTGAATATTGGCAGGGGCGTTCCGAGCTGTGATACAGCGAGACAGATGATCAGTATGAGCTCGGCGTTGAGGGCGAACCATCTTCGGCCCCTAGCTGTTCTCCACGCAAGACTTACTCGTTCGGAAGCTTCGCGCATCCAAGCCTTAGCAGCTGCAAGTTCGTCTCGAGTCTGGCGAAGCTCCACTTCCAATTCAGCTTCGCGGCCTTGATACCTTGAGCTTGCCCCGATCGGCTGCTGCGTTGACCGGCTGCTTTCAGCTTGCTGACGTACTACTTTGTCCTGCTTTTGAACTCTTGAAGCTCGAGGAGGCGAGGAAGACGTGGTGTGATGGCCACCGGGTGGAAGAGAGTCCCACTGGGCGAGTGATGCTAGGGCACACAACGAGGGATCGGAAATGGCAGTGGGCAAGTTGGCGAGCACAGCGGCGCGCGTCCTCATCGATATGGGGATTCTGGCCGTTGCTGCTGCCGAGGACGAACGATGGGACGAAGCTGGGGACAGATGTGGATGTTGGAAGGAATGCGATTCCATACTGGGAATGTTGAAGGTGTGCATGTCTCTGCGAGTGCTGCTGCTCCCTGTGCTGCGAGATCTGGATACTCTTCGAAGGGTCGAGGCACAGACTGCGGTCATGCTGAGCTAAAGGTAGGAGGACAGAGCGTGCCGTTGTTTGAGTCGATTTCTGGTTGTTTGACGGGTTTGATGCTGAGCCCTGCGAAGGGTGAATGGAGAGTCTATGCGTCTAAGGAGAGAGTCAGAGAGGAAGATGTCTAGAGCGCGTCGAGGTCGAGTTTGAGGTCGTCGATGCTGATGAATGGCTCTATGACGAGCGCATGCATTCAAGGGTCCAAGTGGGGTCTCTGAGCGAGAGTCTCATTGCAAAGTCTCAAGACTTATCGAGTCGCGTCGCGTTCGCTTCGCCCTCTTTCACTTTGACCTCTTCGGCCAACTAGTTGGAAGCGCGTCTTTGGAACACCAACCCAACACCAACACCTTCTCACATTCTAGTCACGCAGGGACGAGCGACCAACCACACGTGGTCAAATGAGATAGAAGCAAACACGACACAATGCCGAGTGCAGCCTCATCCACCAGGAGAAGCAGAGCGGCGGCTGTTGCGGCTGCGGCTGCCCTTTCTGGTCTCGCCAACGGGGCCTCCTCCCTCGACCCAGCTGCGGAAGAGCTCGAATCGTCGGCCGCATCATCCTCACGGCCACGCAAGAGAAGAATAACAGCCTATCTACAACCACGTGCAGTGGAAGCAGAGCCAGAAGAAGAGCCCGAACCAGAGCTACCACCAGCACAGGAGCCAGACGATGAGTACGTAGAGGTACCAGCCTCCACTCCGCGTTCCTCACGTCCATCCATGGTCGTCAAAATAGGCAAAAGGTCAGCAGCAAAACGCTCCGCAACCATAAACAGGAAGAATGCAGCCACGGGCAAGTCAGCTGCGAATGCAGATAGCGATTCAGAAGCACAGGCGCACGTGGATTCGGACACCGCGGTGGAAGAAGGGGCACAAACACCAGCGGGAACAGCAACAGAGACACGAGAAGACGAGCAAGAAGCACAGCAAAACGACGAAGATGCGGACGAGGGTGCGGAAGAAGGGGGGGAAGAGGACGATGAGGATGCAGACGAGGAAGATGGGGAAGGGATGGTGGAAGAAGTTCGGACGATCTCCATCGATGGGACAGAATACACTCAAAAGGGCGACAGTCTGATACTGCCAAGCGACGAAGCGGGCGACACCAAGGTGGATGAAAAGGGCAGACTGTATGGCGGTGAGTGATGCGCAACAGTCATCCGTGGAACGGAGTCGATGATTGACGCGTCGACTTTGTCATCTCAGGTCGCGTCTACAAGTTCCCGGTCTTCCAACTACCAAATCGCGCCGATCCAGAAAAGCTCTACGTGCTCTCAATTGACGCTGCCCGGTCAGCCGGCTATCGCGACTCGCTCTATTTCTACCGCAACAACAAGCGCTTGCTAAAACTGACCCTGAACCTGGCCGAGAAGGAGATGCTCATTGCCAGAAGTCGCCTGAGTATGCAGCTCAGAACAAGAAACGTCACTGCCACCTCTGTCCTCAATGTCTTCAAGACCCATGGAGCCAGAGTTGTAAAAGGTTCGTCCTGCTTCTGAGTTGAAACGCATGCTACTGTTCCAAAGCACTGACGCGATGCTCAATGCATGCATACAGCTGGACGAACGGTGACAGATGACTACTACGAAGCCGCTGCACGCGCCTCCGGTCGCAGGGAAGGAGAGAGAGTCCGGATGGAGGGAGGCAGAGATCGTGGCCTGGATGCAGACATCTTTGGTCTTACCGGCGGCGGAGGAGGTGGAGCAGGTGGTCTCTATGGCGTCGGAGGGAGCGGCGCCGAATTTGAAGCAGGACCCAGCTTTGGCTACGGGCCCAGCTCCAGCACACTCACCTCGGTCCGGAACAAACGCATCGATTCGAACGTACACTCGTTCCCCGATCCGAACACGGGCCAGCCGTTGCTCACCATTTTTGGCGATGCGGGACTGTCCCCATGGGTGCGGATTGAGGAAGGACCGCGGGCGGGACAGACGATGCGGAGGAAAATGTTGAACAATCTGGACATCGACGACGAGAACTGGATGAGGGAGGCCGCATACATGGTCATCGGAATGAATCGCGAGCTGGAAGACGGCCGTCGGGATCGGATGTCGAGACTGTTGGGTAACGGAGCCGGAATGAGGTCGCTTGCCGACGAGGCTGCCGAGGACAGACGAAAGAAGATGGAGCAGTTGGAGGCGGACAATGCAGCCGCCGAGGCCGCGGCCACCTTGGCAAACGGAGGATCGTATGCGAATCCAGCGCTCGCCGCCAAGAGTGGAATTGTCCCCAGCATGCACCCGAATGGACCTGGCAACCCGAACGTCAAATCCGAGAGGGGCAGTCAACCCTCTGCTTCATCACTGAGCCATGCGGCCACTGCTTTGGCCCTTGGCACCGCCTCACAGCAAGATTCGGCGGACGGAGTCTCTTCACCCTTCATTCCCACAGCGGTCATGGGCTCTGCATCTGCAGCTTCCTCGTCATCACGGCCAAGGATGGGTCCAATCGGCGTCTACGAGCCTGTCACAGCGGTGTTCCACGTCCCCGAAAGCACACAGCCTACTCGCGCCCGTTGGACGAGGGAAGACGATATCCCAAGATTGTCAACAGCAGCAACCGCAACCGATCCGCAAGGCAAGGGCAAGGGACGAGTAACAGGCGGCTATCTAGCCGGCACGCGGGTGGGTTCTGGCGCTTGGGGCCTGGCGAGCGTGAGCACAAAGCTGGATCTCCGAGCGTTGGAGGCTGGGAGTGGCAGCGTAGCCGCCCAATTTGGCTACCGTGTAATTCCTGCCGGCGCAAGTGAGAAGGATGTGGAGGGCTGAAAAGCTCAGACGGGATCCAACAACAAAGGCACTGGTTTTTCCGATGCTCGATTTGACGGGCCGCGAACTTGATTTCGACCGCATTGCTCCTCCACCATCCAGTGTATCAGTACTATACCGCTTTCCCGACTGGGAATCAAGCTCGACTTCGGTGCGCATGACAAGATTGATGAAGGAGCTTTGCAGCGAGAGCCTGAGTCGGTCGCCATGCACATCGTCATTGCTAGTGTCGAACGAGCTCACAAATTGAGACCAGACAAGCACAGACCGCTGCTTGTGATGACGATGATGATGATGTTGAAGGAGGTCCCGGCCGGTGTCGTAATGAACCTGACCCCCATTCAACCGTCCCCGCTGATTGCTCTCATCTTATTGCTGCTGGTCCAGAGCCCGCTCGATGCAACCTTTACTTCTCTCTTCAGGTTCTTTTCATTCAAATCCCATGGGAGCCCACAATCGCTCGAATACAACCCCGAATCTGCAGTAAAGCGACACACTTGCTTTCGGTGGCGACTTCACCATCGAGGCGACTTCAAGCCGTGTGCTCGCTGTTCGGTAGATATGAGTGTACGTCGATGTGCTCGCCGCCCTCTGCTCGTCGGCTGTCCTGCATCGGCTCAGCCTCAATCTCACTCGGTGCTGTTGCATCCGACTTGACAAATGAGATGCGGAATCTTTTTACGGAACGCAAGGGTCACCGCTGTCCCTTATGTACTCGCGGTGCCCTTTTCAACATCATGAGGGATACAGGTGAAGGCTGATGGGACGTCGAGACTTGCAGGGCGCCCTTCAACGCCTTCCGGCACGCTCTGGCTCTATGCGCTCAGAACATATGAGCAGCAGGAAAGCTACTTAAACCGCCTACAGTTCGACCACAAGGGCCCTGCCCAACGACCCCTTGTAACTCCTGCAGACCTGTGTGGTAGAATTACAGCTCCCTCAACCTCCACCCTGGCACCTTGACAATGAAGACGACTCACGCTTTCCTTCTGGCCGCGATCTTTGCGACTGCGGTCGCAGCGCAGCCTGTGAGTAACGAGGCTCCGCCAGCTCCATCCTGTTGCTGCAGCAACCAGCGTCTGACCCGTCTCTTCCCATCTCTCACAGGCCATCAAGCCCCCTGCCGATCGGTCCCCAAGCCCTCTCTCAAGCTCCAATGGCCCGAAACGTGAGGCTCAAAGTGATGCTGCATGCCACGCGTCTCAGACAGGAAGCTTACCGTGTACTTTTACTGCAACCACCCGATTAGACACCCCTTGGAAGTCCTGGCCCAGCCAGCTCGCCGACCTGCCGAAAGAGTGGTCCACGGTCACCCACGACCATCAGGGGCACAAAGGCGAGAAGGGACTGGTGCCTCCCCCCTACAAGCCTGTGAAGGCGCCGGTCCGCTTCTCCTGGTTGTTCAACCGACCTGACTGGACCTTCAATCCCGCTTAGGACAAGCACCACAAACAATGTCTGCAAGTACAAGACCTTGTCGTTTTCATCCCAATCCAAGTCAGCACCTGTTCATATGTTGAAGGAGCTCGACTGTAAACATGAAAAACTTCTTCCACATCATTCCTTCCGCTGTTTTCTCGGGGATGAGTCAACGCCCCGGCTCAATGGAACCAGGGGCTTCATCAGGGGGTGGAAGCTCTCAGGAGGCTTCTTTACCGTCAAGTCAGTCCCTCTCTTCTCATTTTGGATACCTCATCAGTGATTCAACGACGGCACAGAGATGTTTCCTTGAACAGCGGACCGCATCAACTGACCTGAAAGTTGAGCTCTTTACGTATTGCTTCTCAGTTCTCACGCATTTTATACCGCATTTGGCAAGCCTCTCAGAACATGAGCGCGCGACTGGTCCATCGTCACGACCTAGGCATTTGCCGACTCATCTTTGCAGACAGCTTCATTTGCTCTTTCAGAAAGTGAATGCAGCTTGATGAGTTACCTTCTCAGTGCTCACGATGATTTCCGCAGCGAAGGCCCGTTTTGCCTCTCAAATATGCTCGATCTGGTATAACAGTCGAGAGCTGATCATCGAGTCTTCTGGAAGGCAAGGAGGATGGGTTATATAAGGGGTGCGGATTGATCAGAACGTTTTCCATGCTCCTTCACCCTGACATCTATCCCTCCATTCTCGTGAATCCTTCGCACTCTCTTCATCTACCTCATCCTACCCTCATACACCATGGTTCGCCTCGCTCTCTTCATCTCCACATTGGCTCTCGCCTCTTCCTTCACTGCCGGTGACCTCGTTCGCCGTGTCGAGAAGTCCGCACCCGCAGCTTCGGCAGAGCCGGACTGCCAGGACTACCTTCTGATCAGTGCCCGGGGCACAGATGAGAAGCAAGGGCCCTCGTTCGTGTTCATCGATGCGATCAAGGAAACCCTGTCCACCGTTCCCAACGGCGCCGAAGTCGACGTCGTCTACCCTGCAACTTGGGACATGCAGTACCAGATCGGCTCCGACTGGATCAAGGACTTCCTTTCCAAGCGGGTGGAAAAGTGTCCCGACGAGGAATATGCGCTGCTCGGTTACTCCCAGGGCGCCATGGTCGCCTCTGGCGCGATCGACTCCTACAAGCCCGACGACGCCGTTGGGCAGAAGATCAAGGCCGTGGTCATGTTCGGAAACCCAATGCACGTCTCTGGCCGGCCCGGAAATGCCGTCGACAAGGACTTGCGGCTCGTCTCGGATGCGAGCGGCGTGGCGACCAACGACGATGCTGCTGTTCGCAAATACAGTTCCGAGGGCATCGTGCTCGATGTCTGTCTCCAGGATGATTATGTTTGCAACAAGGGCCATTCGAAGGATCCCATGGCTCACGGCTCGTACGGCGCTGACAAGGGAGTTCAGGACCTCGCCTCTCGCTTCCTCATCTCCAAGCTGTCCAAGTAGGGCGGGATTTCCCTCTGATCCTTGCTGGCCTTTGCGATCACCTTCATCATCTTGTCCCCCTTCCTGTCAACGCCTCATCGGGTCAGCTGGGCCTGGAGAGCAGTGCTCTCTGGGTATAATGGCTCATCTATCTCATCGAAAAAAGTTCATCCTCACTCGTTCAGTCTTTTGATCAATGGTGTCCTGGGTTTTGTTGCATATTCTCGTTGAATGTGAGGTCGAGAACTCGATATGTCGCTTTGTTTGCTGACTTCCCTTTGTCTGGTCGGCTTTGTCTGGTCGGACCATGAGAAGCAACACATCGATTCGAAATTGTATGCGAGGATATTTGATGACCTTCACATGGACAAGTCGGAAAGTCAATGAGACTCATGGTGCAGCAGCATCCACCTCGACGCAAAGAAATGATGGCGATCCAATATCATATACTTGTGACACATTTCCCGCACGGTCCCCATCGCATCGTGCTCCGATCCAAACGCTGAATACCGAGACAGAGGAGGTACCAACATCATCTCAGCTTCTGCTCCATCCTCCACTCGCGAGCAGCGCTTGGTGACAAGCGATGTAACGTCCGTGTTGTTCGGCTTCGGCGAACACTCGCCGAGACGGGCGCGAAACCACGTCAGCTTCTGGGTATACTCATCAGATCTCCATCGCATATCACTAATCCTCTTCGCCACACACCAAAGTCATGCTGTTGCTGATGAGATTCTGGAAGCTCACTTTCCCATCCCCAGGGCACCTGTTGTCTGCCTGCTTTCACGTCCTTTCCCTCTTCAGGTTATGAGAACCATAGCCGCTTGGTTCGGACGTCGTAAGCGCACGCAATGATCATTTATGCGCTGGCCTCGCCATCTCCTGAAGCCTCGCCACTGGTAGAAGTGCGCGAAGAGCCACATAAGAAGGCACTCGATGGTGCTGATGATCTCCGGTGTTGAAGCGCTTTAACTCATCCTCTCCGCTTTCATAGACAAGATGACTGGCCACTCTCTGGTCTCTGTAGGTGTCACATATGCATTACTCCTCGCCTCTCAAGCCGCTGCGCTCTTCCTTCCAGCATCACCCGCTTCGAAGCCACCAGAGACTCCGAGCACCTCGCTGCCGAACGTCCAATGCCGAGACTATCTCCTGATCAGTGCGCGCGGGACCGGTCAGCCCCAGGGTCCCTCCGTCGGCTTCATCTCAGCAATCCGACAAACACTTGCTGCCGTTCCCAACGGCCAAGAAGTCGACGTCCAGTACGCGGCAGACTATTCAGAGATTTACCAGCCGGGCACAGATTGGACGAACCGATTACTTGCACAGCGCCAACAGCAATGTCCAAAGGAGAAGCACGCGTTGCTTGGATACTCCCAGGGAGCCATGGTCGTCGCCTCGGCGGTAGCAGATCACCAAGCAGACGACCCGATCGGATCACGCATCTCAGGAGTAGTGGTCATTGGCAATCCTTTCCACGTACCCAATCGCGCCGGAAACGTTGCAGATCCAGCACTAGATCTCACGAGCAACTCCTTTGGGATCCTTTCCAACAACAATCCGACCTACTTGAAATACGCCAAGAGCGGTCAAGTCCTCGACCTATGTTTTTTCGGTGATCCCGTGTGTGACCTTGGCAATGGGACGAGACCGAATATTCACCTCACGTACGGAGGGAGCGATGGAGTCCAGAACCTGATCGCCAAATTCCTCATCTCGAAGTTGAAGGCTTGACACGTGGTCACATGGAGCAGGACTCCGATGCCACATAATAGAGTGGCGCCGTCGAGCCCCAACGACAGGTCATATGGAGCCCAATCGTTTGGAAATCTCTCCCTGCAAATGGGATCATAGCACCAGACATGCTTTCTAGCACTGTACACATACTCGTAGAAACTTTTTGCCCCATAGGAAACAGCTTCATTCTGACACTCGTCCGGTCACTGGAACAGTGGGCCCTTCGGCTGCAGTTCAGCGCATTTGTTTGCTGGCTTCCCTTTGTTCAGGTCACCAGCAGCAAAGAAAGAGGGGGCTGAGACGAAGAATTGCTGGCCAGTCCCCACCCACTGCGATCAAGAGCAGCGCATCAAGAGAGCTATGCCTGCATCGGAAGCTGACTGGAACGCAGCATCGAAATCCCCGGCGATGCAGAGTGATGACGGCCGACTTCCTCCTATTGTAGGAGCCATTGAGACACTGGTCACTGAGTCGCACATTCATAAGCACGGTTCCCATCGTCTTTCAATGAATTGGTAGCCCGAGAGCCTCGACCCTTTCACTACTCGTAGCTATGTTTCCCGTCGAAACAGCCTCATCTGCAACAGCGCTACCAATCCACCTGTTCTTGCAGCTTCTACACAGACGCGACATGCACATCGAAGCATCCGAGCTTCTGTTCCTTCTCATTAACACTCATTCGTCGTACTCGTACGTGGCCGATCGAATTGACGATGAATGAGCAATTTGCGTCCTTCTGCATGATCGGGACTCATCACCTGCATTCAGCCAGAGTTGATCGTGCATTGGGCCTTCTTTCAACTCACCCCTCTCTCAGAGGGATGCAAGGTTGCGACCGCATGGTTCGGGCGCTCGATGTGCACGATTTGCCGGACCTCGGCCTTGAGCTTTCCGTGTGAGACAAGGTGTGTGTGAAAGGTGGGCCCTATAAGACAGCGTCGAAATGTGTGGATCCCTCCTGCTTTGCCTTCCACGCCTCTCCTGTCTCATAGACAAGATGACTGCTCTTTCTTCGCTCTCCACAGGCATGCTTTGTGTCCTGCTCTTCATCTCTCACACTGTAGCCCTCTCCCTTCCCGGCTTCCTCAATCCAGGATCACCAAGCTCATCAGGATCAGGATCCTCAGGAGCACCATGCAAGGACTACCTCCTGATCAGCGCCCGCGGCACGGGTGAGCTCCAAGGCCCATCGGTCGGATTCCTGTCTGCGATCCGACAGACACTGAATGCAGTCCCCAACGGCCAAGAAGTCGACGTGCAGTACCCGGCCGCGTTTACGGAGTGGTTCTACCCGGGCACAGAGTGGACGAACCAGTTCCTGACGCAGCGCCAAGGCCAGTGTCCCCACGAGAAGCATGCGCTGCTTGGATATTCCCAGGGCGCCATGGTCGTCGCGTCTGCAGCGGCCGCTCACCAGCCAGATGACGAGATTGGGTCTCGGATCGCAGCGATTGTGGTGATCGGCAATCCGTACCATGTGCCCGGTCAAGTAGGCAACGTCGACGACCCGGCCCTGGGCCTGACCACGCACGCCTTTGGAGACATTCCCAACCCAAACCCGACCTACCTCGAGTATGCCAAACAGGGCCGGGTGCTCGATCTGTGCTTTGCGGGCGACAGCGTGTGCGATCTCAGCAGTGCGTTTGCGCCGGCGATGCATCTGACGTACGGAGGCAACGAGGCGGTGCAGAACGTGATCGCCAAGTTCCTCATCTCAAAGCTGCAGGACGGTGGTGGTGGGAACGGAGATGGGTCAAAGTGATTGAGATGGCTCCGGCTTCATTATCTCTCTACAAGTATCCACGCGTCTCAAGAAAATACATGCGAAAGTGCTCTGTCTCCATCGACTACATAGCGTTCTCTGTTCCTGACAAGTTCTTGAGAGAGAGTGGACAGTTCTTCGCAGCGAGAATCGTGCCACCAAGGCTTCCATCCTTGAACTTTCTCATCCACCTTCGAATGAGCGCGCTCACGCACCAACTCAGAATCGGAGAAGGCAGTTCTCGAAAGGTTGCCTCAATGCTCGAAGTTGATCACACCACAGCAGCTAAGGACGCGGGGGGCGGGGATCACTGCAGGTGGGAGATGTTCGGAAACTTGGGCCGAAGCGGACCGCCTTGCCCGCGGCACAAAGGATGGACAAAGGGAACGAGGGTGAGACCTGGATGGGAGACCCCTGCTTGCCTGTGTTTCATCTCCGAAGAACTTCCTGTGCTGATGCGCCACTTCTAAAATTAGTGCCTCAGCTTTCCTTTATTAGGGATGATGATGAAGTGATGAAGTAGTGATGATGATGGCAAGAAGATGGGTCTTAGCAACACTGCCCCAGCTTGATGTGGTTATCTGAGAAGATTCGACTTCCATCCTGGCTGAATTATTGGATGCCAAGGTCGCCTCGAGCGGCTCTAGTGCGGGTGGCATCAAGTGGAGCGCGTGGAGGTGGGTTCGAACATCATTTAGCCAAGTTCAGCCTTGGGACTTGACTTGCACAAGGTTGCGGCCGTAGCCTTCGGACGAAGGGAAGGAAGGGCAGGAATGCAACCTGAATCAAGAGAGGGAGTCGAGAACTTGAGCGGCTTGATGAAAGGTGTGATAACAACTGACAACAAATACACCACTGATAATTTATGCAGGGCAAAGATTCAAGAGCAAACCCAAAAAAACAATCCAGAGCCAGCCAGCCAGCCAGCCAAATAATTTTGTTCCCGGCTGCCCGGCTTCTTCGACACGCGCGCGTTGTGTGGCTCCCCCCTTCCTTGGCGTTTGTTCGCGTCGGTGCCATGCCCGACCCGCCCAGTCGCGACTAGAAGCACCTGAATGCGATGGGTCAAGGAGGGAATGCTGTCACATGCTCGCTGCTGCGCTTTGTGTGCTTTGCTTTGTGAATGTGAGTCACCCTCCACCACCGGTTGAGCTGGAGAGGGAATAAGATTTTAAACATGCCGCGGGTTGGATTTAAGACATAATTATTATATACATAATAAGTGGGGTTTAATTGCTTGATAAGCGCGGCTGTCGCTGCAGCACCCACCCACCCCAACCAAGCTGGCTGCTGCAAGTCTCGGTTCTGGGCAGCCGACAGAGGGAGCCCAACCAAGCCGGTGCTTGCTGATTGAATGCTGTTCAGCGCAGCATACATCCCTTCCCTTCCTTCCCTCAACCATCAATCCACCGCATACAGCCGCCGTCGCCATCCCCATCCCCATCCCCATCCTGTCCCATCCAGCTCGACGGGGGCGCCTACATACTACATACATACATAATCAGACACCTCGCCACTCCTCCTCCTTCCCACCGCGCCCTGCCTGCCTCATCTGAGATCCCACTTTCACAAGATGACGACCAAGCGGCCCAACCTCAGCCCTCTCGCCCTCAGCGAGCGCGACCGCGTCCTCTTTGGCGCACATCTCGAAGCAGCAAAGACTTTTATCGGGTCCGATGCTCACTTCCTCCCACGCTCCACAAACATGCGTCTGCCAGACGGACAGAACATTGCCTCCAGCATTGCACCCAGCCTGCCCTGGCCAACGCCACCGCCCACCATGGCCTCCCTCGCAGGGCCCAGAAGGTGGCACTCCTTCACCCACCTCACCGACGAACACGACATCTCTGCACACGCCACATCCAGCGAAGCAGCATATGACCACGAACACGACTACGACCTCGTCACTTGCACATGCGGCGCCGCCCTCGCAAACCAGAAGATTGCAGAATTAGCAGCAGCCAACGCAGCCGCCGCCGAAGAAGCAGCCGCAGCTGCTGCTGCTGCAGCAGCAGCACAACGAGCCAACATGGACGAAGTCTCCTCCATAGTCAGCGACCTCGCAGAAGCAACCGAGATTCAAACTGCCATAGGCGTACGCAGCGACGATGCCTCCTCCATGACAGGATCCACCTCGGCAGCCGAAGAGGACGACGAAGAAGCAGAAGAAGAAGAAGATTTCGACATGAAGGCCCCACCCTCACCAACGACTACAGTCCACAGCTCCAAGTCTCCTCAGTCTGAACCCACAAAGGGATTACCAGCACCTCCCTCGGGCCAAAACCTACCACCCTCCTCCTCGTCCAACACCACAACACAGGTCACCCGAGGACGCCAACCCAGACAGAGCGGAAAGACAGGCCCGCTCTCCAGATTCACACCTGCCTCTGCAGCAGCAGTCCAGGGTCGATTCGAAGAGGCTGGTGTCAAAAAGCAGCCTCGAGACAAGACTCCCCTCCCATGGGAGGAAGACGATGTCGACGAGGAGGAGCATACATCTGCACCCAGACAGCCCTTCCCGGGCCAAGTCACCACCCACAAGACGCTCGGCTCCAGCATTCCCTTCCTGGCAGCGATCCCCTGTCTCCAAGTGCACGACATTGCATCCTCGCTCCCCTTTTACAAGACTATCCTCGGCTTCACCGTCATCGGCAAGCCGGACATCTCGCACGCCAAGCTCCGCAGAGGTGACGTGACCCTCTACCTCCGCGTGCCCCCGCTCCTCCCACCCGGATCCGAGCCTCCGAACAATGGCAGACCAGGCCACCGCAACATCAGACACGACGTCAACGGCGGCTTTGAGCCCTTGCGCGAGCCCGTCCAGCCCGGCTCGACATGGATCAACGTCGCCTCGGCCGACGCCCTCTTCCACGAGGTGCTCGGCCGGATGAAGACGTCGTATGCAAGTCTGGATGCAGCGCTCCAGCTGGCTGCGCTCGAGAGCTATTTCCCCGATGTCGATGAGGATCGCAAGCGCGGCCGGATGGGCAAGATCTTGGGCCGGGTCGAGAACAAGCCTTGGGGCACGCGCGAGTTTGCGGTTCAGGATGCGGATGGGAACCGGGTCACTTTCCAGCAGGAGATTCGGCGGTGAGAAAGCGTCGATTCGATAATATACCCCCACCCACCTTTCCTTTTTTGGTCTCGTCGAAATACGGCGATCAGGAACGATAGCTCTCGCGTCGCCGTTCCCCGGGCACCTTACGAAATTCCTTTCACGATTATGAGCTACAAGCTTACGAACAGATGGACATTGCCTTTGGACACATGATGAATTACCCCGATGCAACAAGCGCTCGTCGTCACAGTCTGCACTCGATCCCCACCACTCCCCCTTACGGAAATCCCATGTTCTCAATTTCGCGTTTCACCTCGACTCCCCTATCCTGCTTCACCACTCATCTCTTGTCCTCATCGTCCCGTCTCGCAACCTATACCAACCTCAAGATTCCCCTCCCCCGGCAAACCACAAACCTATACAGATCCGCCAATGATACTCGAACCTATTTTGCCCCCAGCTCGGGCCCGTTTCGGTGTTTTCCTCAAAGTTGCGCGCCCGCCGCCGCCCCCCCCTTTTCGCATCTGTCTTTACCCCCTGGTGTTCCCGCCTTTCCTCAAAGTCACCTCAGCAATTTTGTTGTTTT
>LAXH01000141.1:2632-44648 GCA_001006505.1 Tilletia horrida | reverse complement strand
GATGGTCCTATGATCCAGCCTCGAAAGAACCCGAAGGCGAGCTTCCCCGAACGAGAGGGTGGAAAGGCATTGAAGTGCCCAAGACCTCGACTGATGAGCTCACGCTGGCGGTGATCTGCAGCGACAGTCACGATGATGAGCGCCACAACCTCGACTGGTGGGCTGATCTGCAGGACAACATGACTTCGACGAGCTGGATCGGCGGTAACTCTCGCTTCGGCGATGTGTTCCCGTGCTGGAACTTCAAGACGAAACCCGCAGAGGTATACCGCGGAAGCATGGATCACAGCCTTCGCAATCCTCTTCTTCTGATCGGAGAGACTTACGACCCCGCGACTCCCCTGCAATCTGCGAAGCGACTCCATGCCGCCATGGGAAATGACAACTCCAGGCTCGTCATTCATCACGGCTACGGACATTCTTCGCGGGATCGCTCAGAGTGCACGGAGAAGATCAAGCGAGACATGTTCCTGCACGGCAAGTGGCCAGAAGACACGGCGGAGTGCTTTGCCGACTCCAAGCCTTTCCCGCACGAGGATGAGAAGGCGAGCGAGCAGCGCTTTGGCGCCTTGGAATGGAAGGAGGTCAGGCAGGTTGGCGTTCATTGATTTATAGCAAGAATCAGGATTTCCGTTTGTAGGATAGCTGTAGCAAAGGGTCGTCGCCCTCACTGTAAGACTGAGCAATAAGATGTGGGCGCAGAGCGCTTCAAGCGTGAATGGCTGCGACCACACTTTGCCGGCAGAGAAAGGGAACTGCGCGCCAGGAGAGGCAGGAGGCGTGGGAACTTTGGGCGCCCCATCCAGTCGGCTCAGCCCTTATCAGTCATACTGTAGATATCGACAACCACCACCATCACTTACCGTCTCGGCCACCAGAGCCCTTTCCTTGTCTATTCTTGCTGTACACTGTCATCATGTCTGAGAAGCAGCTTCCCCTGGGCACGCTCGAGGCAGGCGCCCATCACGCGAATGTTGGTGGATTGCGACATGGCAAGTTCTCATTCATCAGATTGCTCGTCTTACTCGCCGTGCTCACAACGTACACATGGCTCAAGTCGCCTGAGTTGCCTGTACGACTTCTCAGCCGGATCATAGACCACCAGCCAGCCTCTCCCTCGGGCGATCCTTTCCACTTTGTCTCGTGCTATCCCGGCGGAGATGCAGCGTCTTCCCATTGGAAATGCGGGTAAGTACACAAGTTTGACGCGTCGCCTCGCACAGTATGCTGATGGGACGCGTGTATGACAGATATCTGGACGTGCCTCTCGACTACACAAACGCGTCTGATCATCGAAAAGCTCGTCTCGCCATTGTCATGTATCAAGTCGGCAAGAAGAAATCCAAGGACACTATCGTTATCAACCCGGGTGGACCGGGAGGAAGTGGAACTTACTATGCGCTCCGAGCGGGCGAGACTCTGAGCAAGAACTATACTGATTCGACAATGGACATCCTAGGATTTGATCCGCGCGGTGAGGTCACTTCCGAATGGTCATGCTTGACATGTCTTGCTGACATTCTGATAATCTTTTCTCAGGGGTTAACATGTCCACGCCCAGTCTGTCCTGCTTCTCGCAGAATGCTTACCGAGACCGATGGTCGGCTTTGACGTCTCAATTCCCAGAGACGGCCAAGAATCCTTTGGAACACATGCGACTGACCGACACGTGAGTGTGAGCGAAAGAGCAACTTTGGCTCGAAGGAGGTCTGAGACACGAACACATCTGAAAAACCCTCAGCTATGCTTCGGCTACCTGGAAAGCTTGCGAGGAAAAGTTCGGCGATACCGTGCGATTCCTGTCCACTGCCTTTGTCGTCCGGGACGTCGACAAGATCCGCGAGGCATTGGGCGAAGAGTTGCTGAATGCGTATATGGTCAGGTGAGAAGGTGCAAGACTCTTTCAAAACGCCTGAGGCAGCTCACTCTTTATGCGAATCTGCTCGGACTAGCTACGGCACCAATATAGGCACCACCTATTCTCAGGTAAGTTTTCCGCGACTCTGAAGCTCGGGGATGTGTCGTCAAGTCTGATTCTTGCCATTACCACAGATGTTCCCCGACCGTGTGGGACGAATGCTGCTGGACGGCATGGACCCGATTGATCATGCCCGCACCGTCGAAGGATGGGGACAATCTGTGAGTATTGTCTGTTGTACTGGAATCAAAGGGAGAGGTGGCTGACCCACTGAACGGCTTCACTCAGGCACTCGGAGACATCGAAAAAGGATTTGTCGAGGGCGTGCTTGGAGAATGCGTTCGAGCGGGACCAGAGGCTTGTGCTCTTGCTCGTGAGAACCAGAGTGTCTCCGACCTGAAGGATGAGATGTACGCCGTCTTTGATCGACTCAAGAAACACCCTGTCGCCGCCACTCACCCGGAGCTTGGACCTGGAGTAGTCGTCTATGAGATGGTCGACTTGATCATCTACGAGGCCTTGTACAATTCGGCTTCCTGGCCGATGCTGGCCAAAATGCTGGCCGGTCTGCGCGACGGAAATGGGACCCTCGCACTCGAAATGACTTCCTGGGAATTTGATCCGGCCGCCAAGGTCTCCAGCTATGTGCCCGGATGGCTCGGTGTGAAACAACCCACTACGTCGAGCGAAGAATTGACCAACCATGTGGTCTGCTCGGATTCTTACGACAGTCCCCGCCACAGCCTCCGGTGGTGGGAGGAGCTGCAGGAGAAGATGGTGAAGAGGTGAGTTCGGTATCGTTCTTCCTCGGCCTGCCGACTGCCGGCTGAAGTCTGGGATCCCACAGGTCACCTCTCGGAGGCAGCATCAACTGGCGCTATGTGATCTCATGCAAGAGCTTCTCCGTAGACGTTGCCGAGGTCTACCGAGGTGGATACAACCACACGCTCAAAAATCCGATCCTCATCATTGGCGAGACCCACGATCCTGCCACCCCCCTGCGAGGCAGTCAGCACATCCACAAAATTATGGGAGCGGGTAATTCGCATTTGATTCAGCATCACGGCTATGGACACAGCAGCCGCGATCGCAGTGAGCACGAAATCTCCTAATCTGTTTCTTGCTCATCACATCATTCACTGACATGCACTTCTACATGAACAGGTGCTAATTGCACGGAGCGCATCAAGCGAGATCTCTTTTTGTACGGCAAGCTACCTGAGGAGGATGTCACCAACTGCTATGCGGACACGAAGCCCTATCCGCCACCGAAGGTGTCCGGACAAGTCCACACTGCCGAGCAGCCTGCAGAGTTCACCATGTCGGACTGGAAGGAACTCTCCTACTTTGCTCGTCGTCGCATGGCTGCTTGAGAGTCAATCTTTCCCTTGCTATGAATCCTGTGTCGTTTTACTCTGTCATATTGATCACAATCTATCGCAATCTCAATCATCGTCTGGATGGAGAAGCGTTGGTCCTTCTGAGCGACCACCAAGCATGTGCTCGTAGAGAATGCTTCGCGCCGTGCACCGTCCAGTAGTCCTAGGCTTCCGATCCTTGACAGCAGGGCGGATAGCCTCACATGCCCGTCTCTACTCTGCGAGACAGGCCGGTCCGAGTTCGCTCCCAACGGTGACAATCTATACTGGCCCGCAATGCAGCCTCTGCGACGAGATGAAGATGGAGCTCAAGAAAGTCCAGAAAGAGGTGAGCAATCAGCGGGCCGCAAGCACATCGAAGGGAGCCAGTCTATGGCCCCTATACGCTGCTACCAGGAGGTCGATCTCGACCTCCCGCACCGCAAATTGATCGATCCATGACTGATGCATTTCCGGATTCTCCTTATCGCTCTCTGCCTTTCCTCTGTCCTGTGGGTGCTGCATCTTTGGCTGTCCTGCTCTGCTTCCCTCCCGCAACCTCGCAGCATCCGTTCGAACTGGCGACCTACGACATCCACGACAAGACCCTACCCGAGCAGGCCAAGTGGCAAAAGAAGTACATCTTTGACATCCCCGTCCTGCATGTTGATGGGCAGGAGGTCCTGCGCCATCGAATCACGGACAAATCACGCGTCAAGCTTCTCAAGGCGCTCCAGAACGCGCGCAAAGGCCAAGAGGCACCCCTCTGATCAGCAGGATCGAGACCGTCGAGCATGTCCATACATGGAGCGACGACAGCAGCTTATACTGCACGCACCTGCGCATCGAGCATGTGCTCGCTCGCTCGCTTGAATGAGAGACTGAGGTTCCCTGGAAGTTTTTCTTCCTCCTCCTCTTCTTCCGGGGTCAAAGGTGTGGCACAAGCGTGACACATGTCGGAAGGAACCCATCAATCTGCAATGGCTGAAGGCTGCAAAAGCGCGGAGCAGTTGGGTGGTGTTAACGAGCGGCACAACGCAAATGGAGCGGAGCAAAGGAGGCCAGGGAACCGATTGCATTTTTCTTTTGAGGGGGGGGGAGAGTTGGAACGAGCGCGATAATTATGCTGGCTAGACAACAAAGTGCACAGTGAATCTCGACAGAAAGAAGATGTTGAGAGGGTGAGATATGATGCGATGATGCGGAGAGCCTTGGATCGGGAGACTAGAGACAAAAGATCAGAGACCGTGCTGGAAAATGGTCCAGGAGTTCATTTTGAGGTTGACGTGAAGCCGAAACAGAGTCGATGCCAATCGCGGGCCGCAAACACTGTGATTTGGAGATGGGTCCGTACCGACTAATACAGTTTGGTTACCTGCCAAGGTGATCCGAATAAATCAACATGAGCCATTTCCTCCAACGGACGGAGGTGTTGGAGCCATTGTGCTCAGCGCCGGAAGCCGGGACCGTCGTTGGTTTCCGTGGGGTCACCGTACCTGCGAAGCAAAAGAACAAGTTGAAAAGGTTAGTTTTTGATACCCACGAGCGGCACGAGGAGATCGAAACTCACTCAAAGACTCCGCGGTGCCGTCTGCGAGCCTCCTCGTTGGCCTCTTCCAGAGCCTTGATCAAGCCAGGGTAGCTCTTCCAATAGGGCACCTTTTCATCTGGCAGCGCGAAGCCCTCCCTCGCAAGA
This sequence comes from Tilletia horrida, assembly GCA_001006505.1. NCBI lineage: Eukaryota > Fungi > Basidiomycota > Exobasidiomycetes > Tilletiales > Tilletiaceae > Tilletia > Tilletia horrida. The sequence continues at coordinate 39,676 of LAXH01000141.1, read as the reverse complement.
TCCACATTGATGCACGCCTCCGGGCTGCCCACAACGGATGGGTTCGAGGGGTCGTACAGCGTCAGATGGAGCTTCTCCGATGCCGATCCAGGCGCAGACTCTCGGAAATCAATGTTGGCGATCAGCTTGCGGCCCTCGCACCAGTCCCTGAACCGGTCCTGCGCATCGAGCACATAGTCGACCTGCTTGCCATCCGAGCTGCCCTCGAACAGTTTGACAAAGCTCAGCCGCGCCTCCTTTGCCTGGGGTGGCAATCGCGCTTTGCCGAAGCGGGCGCCGTCCAGGGGTCGGATGTCGGAGAAGGGGATCGTCTCAATATTTCCATAGTCGACATAGTGCACTTCCGCCTTTTTGCTGCCCAACTGCGCCTTTTTCACCTGCGCGCGGTACCAAGCTCCATCCTGACTGAATTTCGCGCACACGTACTCGCCCGCCTTGGGTGTGAACCCACTTCCGGGTGCGGGCGCGGTAGAGTGTACCGCGAGCTCCTTCATCAGCGTCTCGAGCTCAGAGATGCGGTCGTCGAGGATCTGGACGGCAAAGCTGAAGGGTACATCGGTGCCGTTTCCACGGACGTCGGAGATGATCACGTCGGCGTACTCGCGACGTGCGGGCGCTGCTTGGGACGCAGCAGCCGCCAAGGAGGATGCCTTGGCTCCTGCGCTTCCCCATGCTGGTGCTCCTGCCTTGCCTGCTGCGGCGCCAGCGCCGTTGGCAGCGTGTCCGTTCGTACCAGCCTCTCCAGCACCAGGCGTACCTGCTCCGACAGTTTCCAAATTCGCCGCGCCGTGTCCATTAACAGGGCCCTCTACCTCGCCTTCAAAGTCCTTCCAGAGCCTCAACCGGGCCGCCTGAGCGCTGCGTTCCGCCTCGTAGAGCGCATTGCCCGAGCTCAGGTTTTCCGCGCTGTAGGCATGCACGCTCGCAAAGCCCTCCCCGACCAAACTGACCGCCAAGTTTTCCGACTTGTTCAGGTACAGGTTCCCAATGAAGCCTCCGGCCTTGTCCGTCATGACAAATTCGACCTCGACATCACGCTGCAGAGCTCGACGAGTGGTGTACTCCAATCCCTCCCTTCCGAATGGCTCGTCCTTCTCGTGTGGGTTCCGCGCCGTCCGTGGAGCCCGAATGCCAGCAAGCACAAAGGTAAGTCTCACATTCTCGCGAGGCACGATCAGCTTGAATCGGGACGCAGACGCGACAAAGTCGACGATGGCAGGTACTCGTCCTGCTCGCTTGAGACCGGGGAGGAACGAGTTGGCCTTGGCCGCGTTGTCAGAGGCGTCGCCCATGCGAGGCGCAGGCGATTCCTTGCCAGAGTGGATACCGCGCGCTTCGGCAATCGCAGCCGCCTCGGCCTCCATCAGTCGATCATACTCGGGCGAGCGGTCCTCATCGTCTCGCTTGTGTCGCTGCACAGTAGCCAGCCCGCGCTGCACGAGCAATTCGGCAATGTTGGTCTCCTTGCCAGAAAGCGTCCGGATCGTCGCATACGTGCGCTCCTCAAAGTCGCCCTCCTTGGGCTTGATGTAGTCGATCTGCACAGAGACCGTCTTGCCGATGAGACGCTTGCGGAGAAACTCGCGCGCTTCGTTGGCGTAGCCTGCCTGCTTTGGATCCTTGATCAGCGCCTGTCGGATCGAGGACAGCTGGATTCTGCGTTCGTTCAGGCCATTGGAGTTGCCGTCGTCGCCGTCGTTGTTGAGGAAGACGTGGACGGTATCACCGCTGATGATTCGACCGACGACTGCTTCAAACGTGCGCTTGGCCGAGGCGTGGCCGCCAGCAGCTCCGGCAGCAGCGGTACTCGAGGGAACATAGTCCTTCCAGATGCCGATTCGCTTCTCCTTGGCGGTGCGTTCGGCAGTGCGGTATTTCTCCATGCCACCGACATTGGCGAGGATTCCAGCGTGCCAGTCGACGACACGGGCAAGACCTGCGGCGAGCAGGAAGTATGCAATGTCACCGACGGTGTGAATAGCGGTACCTATGAGCACAGTTGCTGTTGGTGGTCCGTTTGATTGTTGCTGCTGGGTTGCCGCTGCTGCTGATGCCGTCGCTGCAAAGGGGGTCGGGACCGAGGCTGGCTGAGGCATGGAAAGGATGGTGACCTTGACGTTGCGCTGCAGCAGTCGGCTTTCCACGAAGAATTTAGATTCTTCACCGAAAGCTTCTCCACCAGAGGCGCCGCCGCCGTTGGAATGAGCTGCGTGCGGGTTGACTGGCATACGAGGGGCCTTGATTCCTGCGAGGTTGAGGTTGATGAGCTGGTGATGACGCGGGGTGAGGAAGAGTCGGACGCGGAGCATGCTGCCGTCTCGGACCTGCTCGACGACGGCATCGATCGGTTTGCCCTTCCACTCTTGGAGGAAGGAGTGGGTGTCCTCCGGCATGGTGTAGTCGACCTTGATGAGCGAGTCGTCGGGTCCCCAGATGCCACGTTGCGCTGATTGGGCGTCTTCCTGAATGGCTCGAAGCTTTGCCTTCCAGCCGCCGGCTTCCTCGTCTTCCTCTGGCATGAGGGCATTCTGCGCTGCTATCGCTGCTGCCTGGGCTGCCGCTGCGCCAGATGCTGAGCCGCCTGCTGATGCTGCCGATGCTGAGCCAAAGGGCCCTCCGCCGGCGACGGGGCTGTTTCCGCCTCCGAGTCCGTTCCTGCGCAGGGTCGAGTCGTGCACTTTTGCCCAGCCAGCAGTGAGGATCTCGGCTGCTACGTTGGTGTCGGGCTGGCCTGGTGCCTTGGGAGGCAGGTAGACGTGTGCAAACTCTCGACCGGGAGCGGAGGAGCCTGGGATAGGGACCGTATACTCGACCTTGTAGCGGATCTCGCGGCCGACAAGCAGGAGGCGGAGATGCTCGCGGGAGGGGAATGCCTGTGGCTCATCGTCTCTGTCGCGGGAGCCCATGCGAGGAGCTGCGATGCCTGCAATGTGAATTGCGCGTTCGCTGCCTGGGGTTGCTACGCCTTTGGGACGGACGATGAGGGTGTCGCCGCTGAGCACGGAGCGCACAATGCCGGCCTGGAGGGTCGAGGTGGGAGCTGCAGAGGCCATTGTCAAGAGAGTAGCAGACTGTTCTGTGCTGAGGTTAGAAAGGGGTTTAACTGGGTAAGATATGTTGCGTGTCAGATGAGATGAATGCGTGCAATATGAATGAGTGAGTCGAAGCTGAGGAAGGAAGGAAACGAAGGAATGAGAGAGGCTCGTGTGACCCATGCACTTGTCACGTGATTGGATTTAGCCACGTGGCAGCGTTCTGCTCGGAGCCTTTCTTAGCTGCTGACTTTTGTTGACGAGAAGAAACATGAATCAGCTGGACTCTCGCTCTTCACCCATCCATCATCATCGACAAACTCGCGGACGCAACAGGTGAGCATTCAATCTACTTCCACATTCCCAACTGCAAGGTTAACAACCGCAGCTGCAGCTCGAGTCTGGCGGACATGATGAGCCTCCGTGCTGGCACCAGTCCGAACACTTCATGACGGACGCGCACTTTCACCCGGAGGGGGATCTTTTTAACTACGCAACAACAACTTTAACCCTCTCCCTGATCTTCCCCCAAACCACTCGCCCAGCTGCTTGCCCTTTCCCATTTCTCTTCCCTCCCTCTCCAGTCTGACTGACCTTTTCTCCTCTGCTGGCTTTCTGTTCTTCCTCGTTCGAAACACTCCAGCTGTACCAATCCACAGTCCCTGTTGTAACCCATTCGCAATGCCAATCATGCCGTCGTCTGCCTCAACTTCGGCCCTTTTGGTCGTGAGATGTACACGGCGCACTGTGCTGCAGTCTCAACAGGCCCTTCTCGCACGCTCCGCTGCCATCAGATGGTCCTCTACAGACACAAGCCCCGAGTCAGGAGAACAAAAGCGTTACTCAAATGCGGCCATGATGCGAGACTTGCTAGCAAAAAGGTCGACAGCCTCAGCCAAGGGCAAAGAAGGAGCCATGGAAGACGACGACCAGCAGGCTTCTCAAGGGACACCGACAGCCGAATCTGACCACGTCGCTCTACGCTTCCGCGCCTCCTCGACCGGCGAATGGCACAACATCACGGATGCACGCCTCGGTGAGACCCTCAAGGATGTAGCACAGCGGCACAGACTACCAAGCATCGAAGCCACCTGCGGCGGCCAGTGCGAATGTGCAACCTGTCACGCATACTTTGTCACAGCCAGGGCAGGTGCAGGAAAGGAAGGCGAGCCAGATCTAGATGTAGAGCCTCCAGAGGATGTCTTCCCGGAGCGGTCGTGAGTACTTGTGCATGCTTTTCTTGGCTGTGAAGACCCTTGTTGACATTTGAATCTGTTCCTTTCGTCATGCTTTCCAGTGAAGAAGAGGACGACATGCTTGATTATGTGAGTCCCATTCATCGACGCCGTACTCCCACAGTATATGCTGATCAGTCGATCCATTTCCTCACAGGCCGTGGATAGAAAGGCTAGCAGCAGGCTGACCTGCCAACTCAAAGTCACCTCAGAAATCCGCGACTGGATGCAGACGCGGGGCGGATGGATCGAGTTGCCCAAACACTGAATCATCATCAGGGCCTCATGCTCCCTCAATGTCTAATGCTCACGACTGCGTGGTCGACACATTACCTAATCTCAAATGCATACAGTGTGAATCCGGACAAGTGATCACGGTGACAGATCCATTACTTGACAAATTGTGATGACCAGGAGTGACGACCAGTCGAATCGCAGACTTCCAGCAGACAATTATTGGAAAAGGAGGTCCGAAAGTGGGAGAGAGCGCCCGACTGAAGGTAAACTGGTGCACCTTCAGCATTGTTGGACGTTCCATCGGCCAGCTTCGAATTCGTACTCTGCATTCCATTTGGAGCCCGATGAAGCGTTGATAGAGCCGGTTGGTGTCGGTCTCCTCGACGGATCACAGAACGACGCCTGCCGATCATGGCCATACCAAAACGAGACCTCGCTGCCGGGCTGATAAGTCGACACACCTGAGCTCGGTGTCTCCTGAGTGTCGACCCAGATCGGGTCGAACCCGCCAAAGTTGTTTGCTACGCCCACAACGATGTTGACACTGTTCGATCCGTTGTTGCGCACGGTGATGCTGGAGGAATCCGATCCGGATCCGTTGGCCTGCCACATGCCCCTCGCATCGAGCGCATAGCTGGATCCAAGGCTGGCAGACTGGGGCGGAGGGGGGAAATGTTCACGTATGCCAAACAGGAAGCCAAATGTCAGCTTAGATGTGCAAAGCATGGAGGGGAAGAGGATAAGGATGCAAACTCACCTGCCACATCCCGTTCAAAGTAGCGGTGGTTCCAGCTGAGCCGACATGGTTGGTCCAATTGAGAGCATACTGGCCCTCCGTCCAGTTCACGTCAGTCATGGGGGCCAGATCCTGTACGATCCAGACAAGGTTCGACGAGGCACCCTGCCCGTTGGCACCCACACTCCTGGCGACGGACAGCTGGAAGCCGTTTTCGGCAAGTTTGTAGATGGACTGCTCGGGTACGTTGAAGGTGATGGTGCGTTGGCCTGTGGAAGACATGATGGGTCGTGCTGAGAGGAATCAGGGCTAGTATCTGAGAGGTCAGAGCAGAAGACTTGGGAGAAAATGTGTGAAAGAGGCACAGATGGAGATGGGGTTAAAGAAGGAAAACGAAGTGGTCTATGTGAGGAGGTGCGGCTCGTTTTATACCTCTGCATCCATAACCCCCTCTCAACAGCAGGCCCCAAGTCCGTTTCCTCCAGGAACAACGGCGTCTCACTCCACGAAGAAGCTGGATCGACCATGCTGCACGAGGGTCGAGACACGTAGACAGCAGATGATGGAGCAACTGCGGCGCGCAGGGTCTGCAGGGGCTCGTACCTTTCCAAGAGGGCGGACCATCAATACATTTTTCCGGGACGCCTCTGACCAACGACCCGCTCCAGCATCTTCGGAACACGGACAGCAGCAAGCACCGCGGGTCGTGGATGAGCAGCCAGCAAGATCAGGAATGGCTGTGGATGCCCAGAGGTGACGCAGTCGTTCCGGGTTGCGGGTCGCTGGTTCATGGTCATGCAGCACCCGTGTCGGAGTTGAGAAGAGGATGGTTGCAAGGGCGGATATTCACAAAAGCTGGAGGAAGTCACCGGTGGGACATCTCACGAGGACAAAGGTATGTACGCACGCAGGAGGACAAAAGCCTGCCATACGTACCGACGTGACCTGCCTGGCAAGCCCGACAACGCAAGAATTGGAACATGCGTGACAAAAAGAGACGTGGCCATCGCGGCAAAAAGTGGCAGAAGCTTCACACAAGTGTAATGGGCCACAAACATCCCTTGCGTGAGAGAATCTGATGACTGAAAGTTGATACTTCCAAGGCAGAGTTGGAGAGAAAAAGCGGGCAGTAGTGCCGGTAAAAGGAAGGAGCCGGGATCCGTCGAGCATATTCAGATCGGTTGAATTTTCCAGTATCCTTCGTCCAGGTCGAAGTCTGCCTGCCATTTGGAGCCCGAGGCCTGCGACCAGGGTGTCCGGGCCGAACTTGGATTGAGCTGGCCAGGCATACATTCACAGCTGGACGGATCGAACACAGACGCCTGCTGAACATCCTTGCCATACCACAAGAGAAGTCGCTGGTCGGGCAGAAAGGTCGACTTGTTGGAATCGTTTGTCGCGTGCGGGTCTACCCAGATGGGTTCAAATTCGCCAGTGAGCACACTCTGTGCGCCGATGACGATGTGGATGGGAGCGGTGCTGAGGTTCCGGACGGTGATGCTGTTACGATCGTATCCGGATCCAGAGGCCTGCCACTTGCCGTCTGCGTCCACATCATATCTTGATCCGATCTGGGCGGGCTTTGCGCAAAGAAAATTCCAGGAACATCGAGGTGTCAATGACGGGAAGCTGGACCGATTTTGGTGTCCTGGCCGTCTGGAATCCAAACAGTCGCGAGCGAAAGAGGGACTCACCTGCCAGCTACCTACGAGCTTGATCTGTGCTCCAACTTGTCCAAGATCGGGAGTCCAGCTGAGAGCATACTTGCCCTCGGTCCATTTCGCGACCCAGTTTGGCTCGGGTGCTGCACTCCGCCAAACGACATTGGCGGAGGGGAACTTTCCATTCGCAGCTATGCTTCTGGCGACACCGAGCTTGAGGCCCTCATCCGTCAATTTCCTGGTTGCTTCGGGTGTTGAGACGTTGAAGATGATGGAGCAATCGCGTGTGGAAGCCATGATGTACCGGGGTGCCAGAAGGCTTGAAAGTGGAAGGACAATGACCGAACGACTATGGGAAGGCAGAGAAGATGAAGTTTGAGGGAGAGAAGCAGAGGTCAGTGTGAGGATGAGGCCTCGTTTTGCAGCCTTTTCAGAGTTGGAGGCATGCACGCTGTTCCTGACCAAGAAGGCGGAACGTCAGCTTCAATCAGGATCAAAAGCAGGCACCAGCATGCATGCATAGTCAGCCACAGGCACAGACCCAAACAGAAGAAGCTCCCAGCTGGGGCGTGTCAGACGTGTCAACATGTTGGTGGATCTTGGGCTCTGGACCGACTCTTGGTGCACCGTCGGATAATAATAATCATCTGCCAAGTCACCGTGGGAAGCGGAGACCAGAAAGCACGGCACACAGACACCACCAAAGCACGGATGAGATGCAATGCGACTGGATTTGACTGGCAGGGCAAAGGAGAGGATGTGGTAAGGAAGACTGGTACATGCATGAGAGAAGGGATGTGAGAGACTTTGGGATGCGTTGGAAAGGGAAGGGAAAAGAAAAAAAATATAAGAGGAAGCTGGTTGGGCTGTGAGTTGTAAGGAGTGTGTAGCATCCGGAGCCAAGCTTTCGATCTGCTTGACGCGAGAGATCAGGTAAAGAGGGAAAGGAAGGCGCGGAAAGGCTCGATTGGAGATGCAGAGAGAGAGAGAGAAGGAAATGATGCAAGAGAGTGAAAGTGAGAGAGAGAGAGAGCAGAGGACGAGAAACGAGGTGGAAAGCTTGACAGACAATAAAGTTGCAAAGGGATTCTTCTGGAATCTTGTTCGTTAGAGCAAAGGGACAGTCCTCAGGCCAGGCGTGGGCTGGCAGGGTAAGGAATGCCAGGACTCAAAGGAGCCGCCATGTCCAGCTCCCAATCTCTTCGAAGCTGGGTGTGGATCCCCTTGAACGTGCTGAGCGCTCCCTTTTCTTGCACCAGCACCATGCTCGTAGCAAAGCCAGAGCTCACAGCTGCCGCAACAGCGCCGGTGCCGGCCGAGGTGGACGTGGTTCCCGATCGGATCGAGGCCGCTCTCACGCTGCCGGCCCCACCAGCCCCCGTTCCTGAGCTGAGGGCGGGAGACGCAGGCACCAAGACACTGCTCCGTGGTGTGCCAGGAGGTGCGAACGCAGGCGAGGCGTTCAGGCTCGGGTTTATACCCGCACCTAGAGCAGTGCTAGTCCTTTGCGAGGGCGACCCAATCGGCAAGATGGAAAACTCGACTCGGAAGCGGACCGGCTTGCTGATCACATGCAAGCCAGACGGATCCCTGACCTCGGCAGAGACGCACTTGAGCACCGCAACCTTGAGCTCGGACTCGGCATCTTCCAGCACCGTGCGGACACCGTACGAGTGCAGCAGACGCCTGCATTCCGTCGTCGTCGCCCCGAGGTTCTCCATCGAGTACAGGCTGTAGCTTGCCGGTTTCCAGTTGAACAGCCCGGCGAACCACGACTGCTTTGGACTGGGGGCAACCAGGCTCGAGGATCCACTCATCACGCTCGGGTTCGGGCTGGGCATCGCGGACGAAGCCGAGAATGCAGAGGGAGAGCTGGGACCAGGTGCCGACACGGACACAGTCGGTGGCATAATGTCGAGACCCAGACCGGGGTTCTTCTTCTGCAAGCGAGTCAGACCTTTCGCTTGCAGATGAGCGCCCAAGGAAGAAGCAACTCCTGACGCGGCTCTTGGTGCATTCTCCTTGCCGCCCGAGCTCTTGTCTGCCCGGATTCGCAGAGAAGCTGCCTTGATCTTGGCATTGCGGGCCGAGTTCATCGCCTCGTCCTCGCTGTGATGTGACAGCGAGCTGCCTGGACGAGAGCCAGGCACTGGCTTGCGAGCAGTCCATGTATTCGAGTTCTGGCTGTAACTGGCCGAAGTGTTGTTCTGCGAAGTCTTGCTGGAAATTGACAATGGAGCTGTACGGCCATCGTGCATCATCGGCGGCACTGGCAGACCGGCGCCGTCCTCGGTGCTTGTGAGATCGTCGTCGGCATCGTCAAAGCGGCTAGCATCTTCAGACTGCATCTCTGAAGCCATTTGTCTCGAATTGCGCTGGGAAGCACCGGTGCCGATGACTGGCGTTGGAGGCGGCGCCTCTGAAGCGCTTGCAGCTGCTCCAATGCTCGATCGAAGCTTCTCCAGCTTGACTTGAAGTTCTTCGGACGGGTCTGTCGCTCCGCCAGTGGCGCGGATCATTGCCAGGCCATCCGCAATCTCCTGGAAAAATTTCTGGACGGTTGCGTCGCCGACTTGAGGAACCGCGATGGTTGGGGCTCCACTCATCCGCTTTGAGGTGCTTGGCTGTCGAGTGGGCGACGCGGAGCGGGAAGAGCTGCGAGCATTTACTTGAGGCGTTGGCAGACTTTGTCCGTCTGCTGTCGCTCCCGGCTTCACACTCGAGCTTCGCTGGGAGTTGCGTCGATCGAGGACAACAGAAGCTCGGCGGCTGCCACTGCCCGATCCCGAAGCATGGGAGTTTGACGGAACTGCGTTCAAGACTGCCTGAGGAGCATTTTCCTTCCCACTGTCGGCCTCGCGCGTTGCTGGTGCCCGAGGTCCGGCTGGACGGACAGGGGATTGGCGACCACTAGGCGGCTGGCTGTCACCTTTGGCAGACTTCGTCGGACTGTCCACTGTCGAAGACTCGACCGATCGACGAGGCCGCGCCCGTTCCTTGGAAGACACAGCAGCTCCATTTCCACTAGTCCGTTCCGGTGCACCTTGGTTAGCGTGCGGGCCGTTCTGCTCGTCGAAGTCGTCATCCTCATCATCGTCTGCCGAATGGTTCTCCCGGTGGTTGACCAAAAGGGTGTAGAATGTCTTTTGCCAATTTGTTCCGGCACAGAGCAGATTGTCAATGATGTCTTCTTCGGAGAGCTCTGGCCAGAGGGTGCGGAGGTTCTGCAGGATATCGAGATCGATACCCTCGCGGCCCGCTGCAAACAGCTTGGCGCTTTCAGAGGCGAGATCAGCAAAGCTTGTGGTCACTGGGTTACGGGCGGGCTCGCGACCCTCGTTGGTGAACCAGGTGTGGCGCATGATATCTGGCATTGTGATCCGTCGGGTGGGGTCGACTTCGAGCATTCGCCAGATCAGGCTCTTTGCCGCCGGTTCGACCTCTTCGGGCATGTGGAATTTGCCGCTCCGGACCTTCTTGAGTAGTTCAGCCAAGTTGGGATCATCGAAGGGCAGGCGGCCGCAGAGCAGAGCGAAGAGAATGATGCCGCATGACCAGATGTCGGAAGCTGAGCCGACGTAGCTTTTGCCGCTGACAATCTCTGGTGATGCATAGTGAGGGCTACCACAGCTGGTCTCGAGCATCTTCTCTGAGGGCTGCAAGGCTGCCATGCCAAAGTCGGCCAGTTTGACCACTCGCTTCGTCGAATCTAGTAGCAGATTTTCCGGCTTGAGATCTCGGTGGCAAATGTTGAAGCGATGGCAGTAATCAAGACCGTAAATGATTTGACGGAAGTATGACCGAGCCTCAGAGGGGGTCAACTTGCCGCGGGCCACGAGATGGTCGAACAGCTCGCCTCCGGCCACGTACTCCATGATCAGATACAGCTCGGTGCTGGTCTCATAGACGTCCCAGAGGCCGATGAGGTTTGGATGTTCGATCAGCTTCATGATAACAATCTCGCGCTCGATGCCCAGAGTGAGTTTGTTTTGCTTGGCACCTGCCTCTCGCAGACTCATCCGGCTGTGCACAAGCGCATTCTTGGGGATGATCTTGACGGCAGCTTGTTGTCCAGTGGTACCGTGCTGAGCATATCGAACCCGACCTGCGAATATACGGCGAATGTGAGTTACAAGTCCCTACAATAAGCACTTGTGCTTTTTAAGACTTACCTGAAGCACCTTGACCGATGATTTTCCCCAGCTTCCAAGGTCCGATGTTTGCAGGATCTTTGTAGTCTTTCTTCTTCTCACGCTCTAGCCGTGTTTGAGGCCTTGGCTTGCTGCTGGACTGTTGAGAACGACCTTGAGAACCGGTAGCTGCTGTGCTTCGAGACGCTGACGATTTGGAAGAGGGTGCTGTGGTGCTGGAGGGCTGTGTCCGTCGACCGGTAGCCGGGTCATAGTCCTTGCTACCGGTGTGAGCATGCTTTCCCGACTCTTTGATCACCGCATGAAGTTTCGCTGTGCGTTCTGCTACGATTGATGCAGGTCGCTCTGCAGTTGCCTGGGATGGAGCAGACCTCGGTTGGAGCGGGCCCCCTCCGGACGATGTCGTGTTGGAGGATTGCCCTTTGAAGGGTGGGATGGGAGCGATGGGAGTGCGAATAGAGGACATCTGGTATTAAAGTGCGCTGTGGAACAGAGTCCACGTTTCAGCATAGGACCCGAAGTATTCAACCTGCTTCACCGTCACCCACCAATTAAAATGGGATGCAGGATGTAACCGAAAAAGGGTGAAGGGAAGCAGAAACGAACCGAGGGGATTTGCGTTCGATGGGACCCCGCCTGCTTATGATAACTATCGACTTGCTGTCAGGGTTGTGGGTGTCCGACTCCGAGCCTGATGGGACAGACCAGTCGACCTGCCGCAAACGTATAGAACCGAGATCGAGCTAGAAGCCTTGCGGCAACAAGGGCGGTGGCAGCAGAAAGACGGATTTTGCAGAGGAGAGGGGCAAAAAGGAGGGTGGTTGAGTTGTACTCGTGGGCCAGATGAAAGTAGTTTTAAAGGAGTGGACTGATCAAAGCGGAGTGGGCAAGTGAGGGAAAGGAGTCAAGGCAAAGAGGGACAGGGAGGAGAGAAGTCAGAGATGTTAGGTCGGACCAAAACAGCGAGTCAATGCTTATTTGGCGGCATGCCAAGGTCGTCGTCAATACCCGTACAGAAGGGTAACAACAGAACAATGATAGGATCACTCGCATCAAGACGCGCTTGCCTCAGCAGCATCAGCTGGCAAGGCAAGCCCCACCACCCGACTTCGGGCAAAGGCGCACAATAAAGATCGATCTTGTCGGCTGGTCAATATGCGGCGGAGAGACAAAACTCGTCGAAACGGCTGAGGCACAGTGAGTTGCGCATAGCCAAAGGACCGATGTGGTATAGTGCCGTCCTCCTGCAGAGCCCGAGGGACCGTCTGTTTTCCTTGCCAACAAGCAACCGCGCGCGGGTTGGTGTTCCCAAAGCAGACTGGTGCCGAGGCGCCTCGAGGCTCTGGGCGAGCCAGCACTCCAGCTACCCCTCGCACGCTCTGACAGTCGGACCGCAACGACAAGGTTGCACAGCAAAGTCCTGATAGAACGCGAGATAAAAAAGAATAGGTATGTCCGATGGGTAAGATACGATGGTCGAATGGGGAAGCCAAATGTGGTTGGTGCCTTGCGTGCCTCGCGCTGTGCGTTGCAATGGCACTGCGCCATTGTCGACCCGTTGTCCGGCCAAAGCTGATACTCAGATCATGTATGAGATCTGCGTCTGTACTGAATTGTGGTTCTGGTCCTGCGCATCGAGATGTGGTGGCCGGGAACCGTTGCACGCTGGCCTGTCGGCCGATGTTCGACGCGGATGCTCGACCGACCGTTGGGAGCAGGTGTCCAATTGCGCGGAACAAACAAAAGGAAGGAAGGAAGGGAGGACCGCGTCTTTCACTTCGAACGCACACGTGCGCGTTGCACACCAGCAGAGCGCACCGGGTCGGCTGCGAGAGCAAGGCGCGATCGGATGCATTCATTGAGACAAAGCGGTCATCCTGCCTCGACCATGAAGGGGGAGGGCCGATGTGGACTTCCTCAGTGCAGCTGGGCATCGTCGATCACTGTTTCAAATGCAACGTCGGCCTCTGGTGGGCATCAAGTTCATGCTCCGTGAGGCTCCGCTAAGGAAGCAGCTACGACCACGAAGACGAAAACACGTCATGGTTGCATACAGCCGTCTAGAGGTGTTGCTCACACTTGTTGGGAGGCAGGGAATGGTGAGCAGCAACATGACGGGGTCACGTGGTCGGCGAGATTCATTGCCTTTATCCGATCCATCACCTTCACACCTGGCATGACTGGCTTCCTCTATGGCGACATTCGCAACGGGACATCCTCACCGACTAGGATAAGATGATGTTCTTCTATTGGAGGCGGTCGTCACCAAAGCTGCTCTGTGGACATCGTTAGCGCCACCATGGTGCCTTGGCAAAAGATTCTGGGTGCCACCTGCCCACCTTCCTGGAGTGGCCCATGGCCAGAGCACAGAATCGCCTATGGAGCAGTCGTTCTCGATGGTGTCACTGTCGTTCACAAGTCGCAACCTGGCCGCTCACCAAAGGCTTTCTTCCCTCCTCTGGTACTTCCATGATCCCACACAGGACTCTATGTGAACTTTCAGACAACCGAGGCGAGGCGGAGGTCGGGCTCCCAAAGTCTCGTCGTAGCACTTGGACTGGAACATGAGGAATCATGCACTGACTGGCGTCTTACATTTCATTTTGAACCTGGGAAACCATAGACTGATTTGCATCTTAGCTCACGTTCTCTCCAGTCCTACACGGAGCTCTTGTTCGTCATCGTGATTGCAAGTTTCGTGACCTTCAAAGTCGGCTGTGCTCTGGGCTGCGCGATGTACTGGGTTGTGCTGCCCGCGATGGTCCGTCTCTGCGAAACGCGTAAAAAAGCTCTTTCTGACTGACGTGCAAGGGTTTTTGGCCTTGGATGCCCCCTTGACCAACTCTCACTCTGAGCTCTCCCCTCTGCGCAGATTCAACAATCACACACAGCCAAACCATGAAGGCATTCAGACTCATCTTGGCCGCCCTCCTGGCCTATTCGGCTTCTCCCATCTCTGCGCGCGTCATCACTGCCGACAGAGCCCCATACGCTCGTAGCCTGACCAAGCGCTCCGAAAACTTCAACGAGCAAGTGATCAAGCTCGGGCCCGAGAGCGCCGTCCACAAGCGCGTCACGAAGCACATCCGTCCCGACTACAGCGAAGCCTGGGCGAAGAAGAGAAAGCGCGCTGCTGCTGCTAGTGATGATGGATCGATCACCCAGTTTGGATCGGGTGGGCCGCAGCCTCAGCGTGGGGCCAAGGGAGCTACCTTCTTGCACCCTTCCAATTTTGAGATTGATTCCCAGAACCCTGATAATCTCAGCCCGCCTCCTACTGTGAGTAAAGGGTTCGAAGCCAGGGGCATCCAATCTGATGCTACCTTTGGCCTTTCTTCTGACCCCACCTTTTGTTTGCCTCAGGACGCGGGAGTCATTCCCAACCTGAAATGGTCTTTCTCGCAGAGCAAGACTCGGCTCTTGACCGGTGGCTGGGTCCGTGAGCAGGTCGTGACGGATCTGCCAGTCTCGACCCAGATTGCCGCTGCCGAACAGCGCCTCTCGCCCTACGCGTACCGTGAACTTCACTGGCATCGCGTCGCAGGTAGGCTTGTTTTTTTTGGCCTTGTCTTTCTGTGCCTTCACGCCAGTCTGCTTACACGTCCATCTCTCGTCTTTCTCAGAGTGGGGCTTTGTCCTGAACGGTGCGTATCCGTGAGTTCTAGGCGATCTTTGGGCATCGATGCTGATTGTCAATCTTCTTCATCAGGCACCGTCCGCATCACGGGCAATGACGAGGACGGAGGAAACTACGTTGAGGACATTCCAGCAGGAGATCTATGGTGTGTCTCAGCGGTCCGTGCACAATGTTCTGCGCGGGTAGCTGACGTGACGACATTTTCAACAGGTCCTTCCCTCGTGGTGTGCCTCATTCGCTTCAAGCTGGTCCAGACGGAGCCGAGTACCTGCTCGTGTTTGACGACGGCAACTTTGACGCGGCAGGTACCACCTTCATGGTAAGAGCCCATCTTCATCCAAGGGTCCGTGTCGGACAAGATGAAAGCTGAGACTCTTTGCTACGTCCGGTGCACACCCACTTTGCACTGTAGGTCGACGACTGGATCGCACACACCCCCAAGGACGTCCTGGCCGAAAACTTTGGCATCGACGCGTCTGCTTTTGCCAATGTCACCACTCCGGACCCTTACATTGTCACAGCCGACTCGTGGCCGAGCCTGTCCGACGCTCAAAAGGCCGTGTCAGGCAACGCAGCCGGCCAGACCAAGGCGCCCTTCCACTACGCGCTCAGCGAACAGAAGGAGACGGTCGCTCCCGGCGGTGGCGGCTGGGTGAAGATCACCGACCTGCGCCAGTTCCCTGCTTCGAACACGCTCGCGTCTGCGCTGGTGCATGTCGAGCCCAATGCGATTCGGGAGCTGCATTGGCACAAGAATGCAGAGTGGGGTTACATCGTCAGTGGAAAGGGACGGGCGACTGCGTTTGCGGGCGGAGCGACGGCGCGTACGTTTGATCTGCAAGGCGGCGACAGCTGGGTCTTCCCGACGTGAGTGATGCCTTCTTGCGCGAGGATGGTAATGAGGTTGCTGAACTGGTCTCCTACTTGACGATGCAGCAACTACGGCCACTACATCCAGAACATTGGCGACGAGCCTTTGGTCTTTGTCGAGATCTTCCGTGGGCCTAACTTTGGAGACGATGTCAAGTTTGACGACTTCTCGCTGCAGCAATGGCTCGCGCTCAACCCTCCCGAACTGGTGGCACGAACTCTGAATGTTTCGACTTCAGTTGTGCAGCAGCTGAAGAAGGAGAAGCAGATCCTGGTCGCTGGCAAGCAAAACTCAACCAGCAACTCCAACAGCACCTCGTCGTGAAGGAATCCGCCTTTTTTCTTGCTCTGTTCCTTTGTCTTCATCGTCACAGTCCTCCTGAGAAATGCTCTTGCTGTCAAAGTTGACCACTGAAATCTGAACACTGCTGTCAACAATACAATACAGAATCCTGTTCCACCTCTGCGTCTGTCACCGTGAGTTGGAATTCTTTGTGTGGCGTGCTGGTCAACAAGAACGACTGAGACTGGGGGCCTGGCTGGCCCAGGCTCCTTCTGTTTGTACGTCGACAAAGTACAATTCGGGTCGGAGCGTCGCGATCCGCACAGGATGCATAATCTTCCAGAGATGGCCTGCATTGCTACGTGCATATTTGCAGCCATGGGAAGTTGCATGCAAAGGTCTGAAATCTGGAAGCCCATCTTCGGGGCGTGTGTCGGGTCTGGGGGAGACGAGCAAGGAATCCGGCGGAAGCAAAACAAGAACAAGTTGACTTTGGGGGGGGGAATCATGACGAGCAACAGAGCCGCCGCCGCCTTCCTCACTGCTGCTGCTGTTGGCTGGCCCGCCCACTACCGCATCCGTCACCGCATCCCCCGCCGGCTCAAGGACTGCACCAGACCAAGCCCAGACCTGCTGCCCTGCATCCTGGAACCAGATTGCGGGAGAGAACACGACGATCATTGCCCATTTAGGGGCACGCCACGATCCTCCTCCTTCTGGGATGCACTGATGTGTGATGACACTCACTCGTGCCCCTCTCTCCGCCCCTTTCGTCCCACGCCTTGTCCCTCACCGAGCGCGAGCTGCGAGCGCCACAGCTGACCTCTGACTTTCTTCCCAAGTTTGCTGAAACCCATCGTCCAGGAACGAACGCCCTTCCTCTAGCTCGAACCACCACCGCCCCCGGGCTTGTACTTGTTGTTGCTGCTGTTGCACGTGGGGGAGAAGGGGAGGAGCAAGGCACCCACCATTTCAAACTTTTTTACTGCCGAGGCTACGTCTTGTCCCAGCGCGCGGCTGCAGCATGCTCTGGAAGCAAGCCCAGGAACCTTGAGTCCCGCCCCTTTGAGACGCCCACTCGGCAGCCGTGCAGACTGCAGGTTCAGGGTGCTTGCTCTGTTGTTTTGCTTCTCATGCTCGATCACTGACGCCTGCACGCCTGCATTCTATAAGAGCCCTCGGTTCTCGAGCATGTGCTCATCTTCTTCTCTCTTGCTGACTCTCTCTGCGACATCTTCGAATCTTTAGTTTGCACCATATCAACACTTGTGACCCCTTGCAGACATGCGCAACTACTTCTTCTTTGCCATCGTGGCCCTCTTGGCCGTCTCCGCCAACGCATCGACCCAATTCCACTGCGACTGCATTGTCGAGACTCCTGAGGGCCCCAAGTCGTGCTGCCCTCCTGCGACGGTGATCACCACCCTGCCCACCATCAAGCCCACGACCACAAAGACCACCAAGACGAAGAGCACCAAGACAGTGACGGTGATCACCACCCTCCCCACCTTCAAGCCGACGACCACAAAGACAACAAAGACGCTCATCACCCGCACCATTGGACCCATCTGCGACTGCATCGTGCTGACCCCTACAGGCCCCAAGTCGTGCTGCCCACCGGAGACGGTGAGCGAGACCAAGACCAAGACCAAGACGACGACTACCAAGTCGAGCAAGACAACCAAGACAAAGACCACTTCGACCAAAGGGTTTTCGGCCACTTGCGACTGCATCCGTCTGACTCCTACCGGCCCCGTCTCATGCTGCGGCGGACCGGTCGTTGCTAACCCTACTTCCACTGCCTGAAAAAAAAAAACAAAAAGGGAAAACGGACCAAGGACAGCAAGGCCTCACTTTGGATCGTAAACACAAGTGGACGACAAAAAGCCTGCAAGAGCTCGTTGACCGAGCACCATGAGGGGCTGGACATCTTATTATATTCACATATGTGGCCATGTGGGCCGGTTCTGCCTTGAAATATGACCTTCCCAGTCCGTTTTCTTGGGACGAGGTGATGGGGGGGGGGTCCGACTGTGTCTGCTGAAGAGCGTGAGACAGTGTGTCCTGGACTTGGTACGTCGCAAAGTGAGGGCTACTTCTTTCCTGCCTGTAGCCGAAGGCCATGGGAAACCTTCAAACCACGGCTTGCTGATCGGTCAGGGTGCGAATTATGGCTCTCGTGCCGCCTCATTCGGGGATGTGGGAAATTTGAGATCTTGGAACTGCAAGATCCAACCCCACAAGTACAAGTACGAGAGGATAAGACGGCGGTCCCTCCAACCATCGACCCTCTCTTGTCCCTTTACACAGACAGAAGTGCAAGGAAACATGGCCTCCCTCCTCAACCTCATCCCATCGCCCTCCCTGAGCCGGGCCAAAAAGTCGCACATTGCCGCACGGGACGCAGCCCTGACCACCCGCCTCTCCATCGAAGAATCAGCAGGAGGAGAAGACCTCCATGCCGTCAGCTTGGGATCCAACGACGTCGACATCCTCAGCGCGGACATTGCCAGTCTGACCTCGGGCATCCAGCACGGGAAATGGACAGCCACGGACATCTTGACAGTGTACATTCGCAGTGCTCGTCGTGCGCAAGCTCGTCTCAACTGTCTCACCGAAGGTGGGTTGGCCCGCGCTCCCAACGCAAGGAGCCCTTGACGAGCCAGAGTATATCATAACTGACCTTGATGATATGCTCTCCTGCGCAGTGCTGTTCGAGAGCGCCATCGAAAAGGCAGCCAAGCTCGATGCCCACTTCGCAGCGACCAAGACCCTGATCGGACCCTTGCACGGCGTCCCCATCTCGCTCAAGGACCACATCCCCGCCAAGGGCTCCAAAGCGACCCTCGGCTTCTCCTCCTGGATCGCGCACCCGCCCTCGCGCAAGAATGCAACCATTGTCAACGTGCTCGAACACCTCGGCGCCGTCCCCTTTGTGAAGACACACATCCCGCAGACGATGATTGCGTTTGAGAGCCAGACGCCGTTGTTTGGGACGACGAAGAACCCGTACCTGTTGGGACATACGAGCGGGGGGTCGAGTGGAGGCGAGGGCGCACTGCTTGCTGCGGATGGCTCGGTGGTGGGTGTGGGCTCTGACATTGGCGGCTCGTTGCGCATTCCCGCTGGGTACTGCGGCATCTACACCCTCAAGCCTACAGACGGTCGATGGACAAAGCAGAACCTCGTCAAGTACAGTGTTGGCTTCACGGGGATCAACTCGGTCATTGGGCCCATGGGCCGCACGGCTGCCGATGTCCAGCTGGTGTTCAACTCGGTCGTGGCTGCACTCCAGCCTCCTCCCCCCTCCGCCGGCATTGAGGCAGGTGTCGAGTACGACAAGCTGATGAAGGAGCTCGACTTTGAAGGTCCCACGCCTGCG
Source organism: Tilletia horrida (assembly GCA_001006505.1). Taxonomy (NCBI): domain Eukaryota; kingdom Fungi; phylum Basidiomycota; class Exobasidiomycetes; order Tilletiales; family Tilletiaceae; genus Tilletia; species Tilletia horrida. The sequence goes on along the minus strand of LAXH01000141.1, from coordinate 20,452 downwards.
CCGATCCGACCAGGCTGGGAGGACCCGCTCGCGTTCGCCAAGGCACGCGGACGCAAGCTCCGCATCGGATACATCTACACCGACGGCTTTGTCAAGACTTCGCCCGCGTGCTTGCGAGCAGTGCACGAGTCGGTAGAAGCCCTGCGGGCCAAACTCGGGCTCGACCTCGAGCTGGTCCGGGTGCCTGCGAGCAAAGTGCGCGGTGTGGAAGGCTTCAACATCTTTTCTGCCATCTTGGGCGCGTCGGGCCACTATGCCAAGACGGCGCACATCCGTCCGGGAAGAGAATGGCCGATCCGCCCAATCTGGATGACAGTCTACCTCACGCGCTTCCCGCGCTTCATGCATTGGTTCCTGGCCTTTATTGTCAAATGGGTGCTGTGGGACAGGCGCATCTCGCAGATTGTCCGCTCGATCGGCATGAAATCTACGATTGAGTACGAGGGCTGGATCGAGCGCAAGGCCGACTTTATCGGGCGGTGGAACGAAGAAGTGTGGGAGGGCATGAAGGTGGATGCGATCCTGGCGCCCGTACATGCCACCCCCGCCGTCGCGCACAATGCGACGGGCGACCTGAGCATGATCTCCTCGGGCACGACGCTGTACAACCTGATGGACAATGCAGTCGCGACGCTGACCGTGACCAGGGTGGACTCGAGCTTGGACTCGCACCGCCCGCCGCAGTCCAAGTCGCCCAAGGCGGCGGCTGCGTGGAGACGCTGGAAGGAGGACGACGAGGTGCAGAGGGAGTGCTCGGGCTTCATCAATTACAACTTGTACTCCCGCGGACGGTACGATGCGAAGAAGATGCATGGCTTGCCCGTGGGCGTGCAAGTGGTGAGTGGGGCACACGTCTGCTCTCTGAGGTCTCATGCTGATTTTTCTCTCCAACTCTTGCTCGCACAGATTGCCCGACCTCATGCGGAAGAGACGGCGCTCGGCGTGATGAGACTGCTAGACGACGCCCTGCCCAAGCCCGCCGAGCGAGGTGGACGCTGGAACGTGGACGGAAAGACTGCCAAGCCTGCCAATGGATTCGGTCCTGGAACGTACACTGCTGCCGTGTACGGAACTGGCAAGAAGTAAACATGCGACATGTCCGCTCCTCTTAACTTCATCTGTTTTCACGATCCCTCATATCATCCATATCTATCGATCAGAAGGTTTCACGGGACTGGACGGAGAATGTGTATCAAACGTGTGCTCTGACGTTGGCTGAGAATGGGAAGCTTGGGCGATACAACAGGGAGAAGTGGTGAGAGGAGGACACGATTAGGTGAACAGTTTTGATGACGAGGTTGAGGAGTCGCCGTGCTTCTTGAGCACCTTTGAGATCGCCAGCTCAAAGTCTTCGTGCGAGACGTCTGTGTAAGAGGCAGAGGAGTCAGGGTCAGTCCCTTGAAGACGAGGGGCCAGATTTGCAGAAACTCACGTTGTCTCCGTTCTCTGAGCGCATACATGCCCGCCTCTGTGCAGATACCCCGGACCTCGGCACCCGAGCACTGGCCCATCTTCTCTGCTAGCGCACGCAGGTTGATTCCTCGCTGCAGCGACATCTTCCGTGAGTGAATGCGCAAGATGGAGACACGCGCCTCGGGACCTGGGGGAGGGAACTCAATCTTGCGATCGATGCGGCCGGGACGTAGCAGGGCCGAGTCGAGGATGTCGATCCGGTTGGTGGCCATGATGACCTTGATGTTCTTCGTACCCTCGAATCCGTCCAATTGGTTGAGCAGCTCGAGCATCGTTCTTTGTACCTCGGAGTCGCCGCCGCCAGAGCCGGACTCGCCTCGGGAGGATCCGATGGAGTCGATCTCGTCCATGAAGATGATGGAAGGCGCATGTTCGCGCGCCATGACGAAGAGCTCGCGCACCATCCGAGAGCCCTCGCCAATGTACTTCTGTACCAATTCGGAACCCGAGACGCGGATAAACTTGCAATCGGTGTGGTGTGCTACTGCTCTGGCAAGGAGCGTCTTGCCTGTTCCGGGCGGGCCGTAGAGCAGTACACCTTTGGGCTGAGCGATTCCGAGGGCGTCGAAGAGTTCTGGATGCTTGACGGGCAGTTCGATGACCTCCTTGATCTCCTTGATCTGCTTGTCGAGCCCACCAACCATCTCGTAGGTCGAGTCTGGGACCTTTTCGACCATCATCAAGGAGACGAGGGGATCAATCTTGTTGGGCAGGATCTTGTGTAGTTGGTAGGAGTCTGATCGGAGGGCGACGCGGAGGGTGGGTGTGAGGGAGTTGATGTCGATGTCGTTTGCAAGGTCGACGACGTATTTGCCCTCTGGCTGGACCTTGACGAGGATCTTGTTCTTGCCCATGACCTTGACGACCTCGCCGACATAGGAGCCGGGCTCTTGCAGCAGCTGGAGCTCTTCCCTGAGCAGGCGGACACGTGCGTTGAGAGCATTCCGCTGTGCCTCTAGCCGGCGGAGGTTCTGTGTCTTGTCGTTGATGAGGAGTTCGTACTGTTGGAGCTTTGCTGTGAGGAAGGAGGGGATGCCCTGTGCTGGTGCGGAATCTCTTGCGTGGGAGAGCGAAGGGTCTGTTGATGAGGAAGGTGAGGATGTGGATGCCAGGAAGGCGGACTGGGAAGGTGCCAGTGCTGTCATCTTGACTGTGTCGATGGAGGAGATGGAGGCAAGCTGAGAGAGCCAGAGCCAGAGCGAGGTGGGAAGTGGTCGATGCGCTTGGGTTCAAGCTGAGGTTTGCGTGTTGCCCAGTTGTCGCGCTGCTTTCCTTGACTCGGCCGAGTGAGAGTGTCGAAAAGGCTCCGAGCAAGCCATCGGGCGATCGGCACAACAGAATCTCAAATGGATAAGTCAGTCAAGTCAAGTCTCTCTCTCTCTCTTTCTCTCTCTCTCTCAGCACGCTCTCTCACTACTGAAGAAAGGGAAGAAGCAGAAGAAGAGGGGGAGAGAGAGGAGAGATGGCACCCAGGACTCAGGTCAGACAGTCCCAGGCGCTGCCAGTCAACGCAGCCGCCGCAGGACCCTCGTCCCAGCATCCATCCCACCGAACAGCAGCAGCCGTGGCAGCCGCAGCCAGAGACCAACAACCGCCCTGGAGATCCTCCCTCGACCTCGTCTGGTCCTACTCCCGCTCTCAAGCCTTCTACGGAGACAACATCGGCACCTCGCCCTCCTTTGCCGACCGCAGATGGGCAGGCCCACACCGAGCCTCCATCGCGGAAGAACCCTCAAACCCTCCCACCCCCGCAGACTCCTCCACCAACGAAGACGATTACGACTATGACGACGACGAATACGACGATTACGAGACCGAATATGACGAAGATGCAGAAGAATACCTCGACGACGATGCCGGACAAGACGCATTTGATCCTCAACAGTACTCTGACGATCCCTCTTATGACGACCCTGCCCATGCACAGGCACGACAACAGCAGCAAGTAGCAACAGTGGCAGCAGCAACAGCATCATCACGAAGGGGACGAGGAAGAGGAGCCCCAGGTCAGCCCCCCACCGCTGCACCCACAGGCTACTTCTCCTCCGATGACGAACAAGACCATCTCGGACGACGGCGAAGCAAGATCCCCAACTCAAGATCACAAGTGCGTGCCGTCCTTGCACAGCAGCAACAGCTCCGAGCAGACTCTTCCGCCGTTGAGACTTCGTCCGCGATCAGTGGGACCGACCAGAGCACCGCCTCCGACGTCCTCTCCCCTCCTCTTGCTCCCGTTCAAGGCGCGTCTGGAGATGTGGGAGGATGGGCAGGGGAACAACTCCCGCCCAATGCCATCCAGCGCTCACCCGCTACCCATCTACCACCCCCCATCGACTCTCGACGCGGCGGGAGAAGACGATCACGTAACCCTCCCTCCGCATATCGCGGTCCACGCTCCTCGGTCGCCAGCAGCAGTGCAGCAGGAGACGATCAAACCCCTCCGCCGGCCGAGCGCAGAGCCAGAGGACTCGTGAGGAGGAAGAGAAGCTCGGATCGGTACAGCATCGATTCCGACTTTTCCACCGCGCGTCCGACCAGGAGGGGTCCTCAGAGACCGCAGATTCCGAATCAGTACGGTGCTGTGCCTTCTGCTGATGGCGACCTCGAAGCGGGCCCTGAACCTACCAAGCCAGCGCTAAATCAGCGCTGGTCTTCAACGTCGGGCGAAGGCGCTCCTCTCCTCGGCCCACCAAACGCGACCAGCTCAAGATATGATCCTGACCAGCGAAGGCTCAGTCGAATCTCATCTTCCAACCAGACCATATCTGCATTCTCGACCTCGGTCAAGACTCCCAAATTCATAGCTAGTCAAGGGACGAGTACGTTCCTCCAGAGCTGGTTCAACACCCTGAATGCGCTCATCGGCGTCGGTGTTCTGTAAGTCTTCAATGCCCCAGGTAACGCTTTCGAGTCCCGCGTAGCTGATTCACAGGTTCTACTCCCGTCAGTGCATTGCCCCTCGCCTTTGCCCTGACTGGCCCAATTCTGGGACCGATCCTCTTCCTCCTCGCCGGCAGCCTCACAAACTACACTGGCAAAGTCCTCGCGAAGATCATGGCGCGCAACCCCCAACTCCGCACCTATGCCGACATTGGCACTTTCGCCTTTGGCTCCTCTGCCCGCTGGATCGTCACCGCCCTGTTCTGTCTCGAGCTCTGGGCAGTCTCGACGGCGCTGCTGATCCTGTTTGGAGATTCAGTGTTCGCGGTGGCCAAGTTTGGTTCGCCTGCGGTCTGGAAAATTGTTGGGTTTGGGATCATCTTGCCCACGGTGTTCCTTCCGCTCAAGTTCTTGAGTCCCATCTCGGTTGTTGGAATCGTTAGCACAATCAGTGAGTCGACCAGAGAAGCGAATATATGCGATGTTTCCACTCCAAATGCTCACGAAATGTAATCCTTGCAGCCCTTTTTGTCGTCGTATTGGCAGACGGCTTCATCAAGAAGGAGGCACCGGGAAGCCTGTGGCAGCCCAGTGTGGACAGTCTTGGCCCACAATGGTCCCGCGTGCCGCTCTCCTTTGGCCTGATAATGAGCGGCTTCTCCAGTCACCCCGTCATACCAAGCTTGTTCAAGGACATGAAGCAACCCCACCGATTCCCACAGATGCTCGACCGGGCCTACCTCGTGGCTACAGTCATCTATCTCGGCATGGGTCTGGCCGGCTATCTGATGTTCGGCCGCTCCGTCTCTGACGAGATTACGCGCGACTTGGCTCGAACACCCGGTTTCCCACCGACGCTCAACAATGTCGCCATCTGGCTGATCATCATCAACCCCATGGCCAAATTTGCGCTCTCGGCGCGTCCGATCACGACCGCGGCGGAGCTGGTGCTGGGCGTGGAAAAGTCGCAGGCGCACATCCAGGCGGCGCTTGCGAAGCAATTTGAGAGGGAACGTCCTGCGGTGCACGAGGTAGGAGGCGCAGCAGCAGCGGGTAGAGGTGGACCTACACCGAGACGGAGCTCGGGCGCGCCAGAGAATGCACGATATCCAGTTGGATTGGCTGAGCCTGCTCCTTTAGGACGCAAGAAGAGTGTGGACATTCCTGCTGTCCGGGACCACAGACGGTCTCTTTCGCGAGGAAAGGGGAAGAATGGTGGTGCCAATGGTGAAGACGGAGATGAAGAGGGGCAAGGTGCGGATGCGGATGGGCTCGATCAGATGAAGACGCCCACTCAGCCTGCGCACTTCCCTCGTCAGCATCCATTCCATGCGGACGATGACCAGGAAGTGAGCACGCCGACTCAGGCGGCGCTCTTCCCTCGTCAGAACCCGTTCAAAGGTGCGGATGCTTCAGATGCGGACTCGGCGGATGTCAAACCCAACTTGGCTGCAACGGCAGCGGTCGTGGCTCCTGAAGTTGCCTCTTCCGACAGTCTCGATGCGGCTCCTGCTCTCGATAGTGGTGCGGCAGGGAACAAATCCGAGGCACAAACTGCTGTGCCTGCATTGACCGGCGCGCCCCTCGTCAAGTCGCCACCTCCGTTCGAGAACCCGGTGCCTCCTTTCTCGGCCCAGACCGGCTCTTCGGACCAGCCCATCCGTGGAGATCTGCGTCAACGACCTTCCATCATCACCAATACCTCCTCCTCGCGCCAGGAACAACCACAACAACCACAGCGTGCGGCGACAGATACATACTCGGAAGAGTTTGTCGAGCGCGCACTGAACGAGGCTGGGATCAGTTCGAGCGAGCTGAACCCGCTCGCTGCGTCTGCATTCTCGATGCGGGTGGCCAAGATGACGGCGGGCACGAGCCCGCGGTTCAAAGTCGTTTCCCGGATCTGTGTCAAGGTGGTCATTGCCGTGCTCATCACATTGACTGCGATATGTGAGTTCTACGGCCACTGGCTGCGTGCGCCGAGCTCCGAGGTGATGGCTTACCTTTGCGATGGACCTGTGCTTGCCCGTTTCAGTGGTGCCTGGCTTTGAGAAGGTGATGGCCTTCTTGGGCGCATTCCTTGCCTTTGCATCATGCGTCTTTGGCCCACTTCTTGCGCGTGAGTTGTCAAACCTCCCTCCAACAGCATCCTAGCTGGGAACAAGCAGCAATTGAGAGCCCTGACAAACGAACCGTTCTGGCCCCTTTGCTCTGCTTGAATCTGACAGACTTGCGCATCTTTCACCGGTCCATGTCCAAGTGGCGCATTGCGGTCGATATTGCCATCCTTGCTGTCTCGTTCGTGGCTGCGACGTTCGGCACGATCTGGTCATTCTTACCGCGTTGATGATGTTCGCTCGGCTTCCTGCCCCCAAATGTTCGGCACAAGGTCACATCTCTTTTGGAATGCAATATCCATTGTCAATTAACAATTAAGAGCCCATCGACAGGAGAGATGAGGGTCTGCGCTTGCGTGTTATAGGATCGAACCGGATGCGAAGGCGCGAGAAGCATGGAAATTGGCCTGGATTTTGTGCCTGGATTTGCTCGCGCTCTCTCAACTCAGGTCCGACTGCGCAGTCCACCATGTGTTCTCCTCCACGTCTATCAGAAAATTGTCTCATGTTCGAAAGATCTTCCCCTCTTGCTGCACTCGCGGAAACCTTCAAAAACAAAATTGTGAAGTGTTGATTGACGTTGCAGATGGAAAAGGCGATCAAGGATGTTGGACACAAATGGATGCGATGAGCTGTTGCGTGTCGCGGTCGATCACTCCAGGCTAGTTGGCGACTTTGTGCCCCTTGTCCTTCGTCTCGCCCTCAGTGCCGCCAGCCTTGTCGGGCTCGTCCTCGATTCCGGCAGCGGCGATGTTGGTGGAGCAGCCTGCTGGGCCGTTGATTTCGTTGGGCTCGGAAGGGCCATGGAGGGGAGCATCCTTGTGGATTGGGTGTGCAGCGCGGATTCGCGAGACGAGCACGGTGATGTCGTCGGCCGTCTTCTGGTCGTGGAAGGCCTTGAGTAGTCGGGCATTAGTGGTGGCCACATCACTTACAAGTGTTGTGTGTGCCTTCTTGAAGTCTTCTTCGAATCGACCATGTTCTTCGTTGACTGTGCGTTTAAGTCGGTCCTTGAGCGTAGTTGTTAGCCCATAAACTCCATTTTCCGCCCCGCGACCCAAATGAAAGATCTCGAACTGCTCATCGATGGTGTATTTCACTTCGTTAAGAATCTTGTCTCGGAACGTCGCATTTCTCTCTGTGAAGATGTCGCAAAGCTTGGCGACTTGCTTCTCCACCTGACGGTCGCTGCGCTGATATCTCCGGTAGCCTTTGCGGTCTCGGGTTGGATCTCGGCTTCGTGTCCGTCCAGCTTGGTCTTCACGAAGTCCTCAATTTCGCGAGCGACATCTTTGACGGGGTTCATCTCTTTGTCCATCTTCAATCTGGAAAATAAGAGCTGTCGGTTGGAGAAGAGAGATCTTCAGAGGGTTCTGGACTATTGACCTTTTGTGGTGGAGCGAGTGGCGCAAGAGATGAGCCTGCTGTGTGAGAGAAACTCCGTGTTGATGAGGTGGAATGTCTTGTTCAGGACCGTGATTTCCCTTCTTTTATGCTTGAAGGCATGCGCAGGTGCAAAAATACTTGATGCCTGCGCAGATTTTGCGAATGGCTCTTGATGGTCGCGACCGGACATGTCCTCGTGGTTTCTAGAAGTGCAAGTGCAGGGCAGGTGCAGGAACAGGGAGGCAGGTCCGAACTCCGAAGCGACTTGTTCCGAAATCGAGCGCATCTCATCTTATACTCATGGCATCCGCCATCCCGAAATGCCTCCTTGATGCCTCATTCCAAATCTTTCTGGATTTGATTGCATCCCTGCCGAATGTCTTTGCTGATGTGACGCGCTACGGAAATCGCACGCGCCGCACGTCGGTCTGTTCTCAAATCTCGAGTGAAGAGGTTGCATTAGTTCTGACATACTGTGGTACATGTGTCTCACTGGCGGGCAACGCTGCTGGTCTGCGTCTGACCACGATGATTGACTTTCAAATCCGAGCTAAGCTGAGGGTGCCGCTGAGGGTGCCGCCGACTCTTGCTCGAGCTGCTCGCCCTGGCCAAGAGGCTGAGACGTTCTCTGCATCAGATCCAGCTCTGGCTCCCAGAACCCTTGACAGGCAGCTTCAACATCGGCCACCTCCTTGGGCACGTTTGCCGTCAGGATCAGATTGCCGTCCTCCCGCACCACCACATCGTCCTCGATCCGAATTCCCAACCCCCAGAACTCCTTGGGGAACCTCGCATCTCCCTGAGGAATGTACAGGCCAGGCTCGACCGTGATCACCATTCCGTCCTCCAATTTGGCCGAACGTGAGATGGAAGGCGTATCATGCAAGTCGATGCCGAGGTAATGCCCGATGTAGTGCGGGAACAGCGTCCGCTCGAGCGTATCGTGTCCAAGCGAGAATCCTCCGATCGCGTTCAGCTCGAGTCGGAGAAGCTCGACACTTCGCCGGTGGAGTTCCGAGAGCGAGACTCCTGCCCGAGCACTGACCAGCTTGGTCACATTCTTGAGCGTGGCCAACACGGCCTCGTACAGGTCCAAATGGGCGCCCTGCAGTCGTCCGCCCAGCTCGTGTCCGACGGGGAAAGCTCGAGTGATGTCCGATGCATAGCCGTCCATCTCACAGCCTGCATCGATGCACACCAGGCCAGAGTGCGAAGGTCCGACGAGATGATCATTGTTGACGTAGTGTATGGTGCATGCATGCGCGCCAGACGCGACGACGGGCACATAGGCGGGTCGCTGCGCGCCCCTCATCGCGCACTCATACTCAAATGTTGCTTGCAGTTGGCCCTCGCTGATCGGTACATTCTTGCCATGTCTCGCTCGATGTAAAGCGGGGAAGCCCATGAGCTTGGTCATTGCGCTCGCACTGATATCGGCCGCCTTCTTCATTGCTCTCAGTTCAGCTTCGGACTTGCGTACCCTCAGAGCTTCGACCTCTCGGGCGAGCGAGTGACAGCGACGGGTGTCGCCAAGGAGCTTGACCACGCCTTCAAAGTCAGACTTCTTGTTGAAGATGTCGTAGCCTGACGGCGAGGGCGGACTGAGGAAGTTCAGCAAATTAGGTTTTGAGCGGGACGCTGACGAGGAGGACGAGGTGGAGGAAGAGCGAGGAATGGTGGGGCCTGTTGGAGGCTCGGTATAGATGTGAGTGTACTGAGGCAGGATCTGCTTCAGGTGGGAAAGCAGCGCCGCTGGGCTCATCTCGATGGCCTTCACAACGTTTCAAGCAACCGTTGGCTTAGCATACGCATGTAATTTGTGTGGAGTGATGGACATGAGCTCACCTCGTCGGCTCCAAAGATATCTTTGGCTCCGTCGACTCCCGTTCTTGGCCCATTCCAAGTCTCGTTGTATTCATCTCGAGGTTGCACTGAAAGTCAAATTAGAACATTTGCTCAGTCTCGACTATCCGCTTGCAGCTTTCAACGAACATGATATTTTCTGACTTACCAAAGAGAGTCATCTTGTATCCTCTCGGGCTGGAGTTCTTCTCGAGGATCACAGCTGCGTCAGGTTCTTGGAAGCCGGTCAAATACTGTGAAACGCATGTAAGGTCAGAACCGGCACAGATCATGCATGCAGAGTGTGCTCCAACGAACCCAAAAATTGGTTTCCTGCCGAAACCGGTAGCTTCGAAAAAGGTCAACCAAGTCAGCTCAAGTCAGAACTGATCCTGCTCGAGACAGGCCAAAGACTCACAAGATGTTCCCGCTCATGATCTTGACCCGACCAGACATGGAGACCACCACACTTCCCTCCGGCAACCGATCGATTAGATTTCGTCTTCTCTGCTCATATTCAGCTGCTGTGATTCCAGGAGTGAGCTCGTCGAAGGCGATGGAGTCTCCCGCTTCGTGCTCGGGTGGCTGCGAGAAGAGATTGTGAGGGCCGCCATGGGTGGGTGGGAGGAAAGGATCGAGTCCCTGGGCTGGACGCCGGGGGAAGAGGTGTGGGTGCGTGTGTGGCAGGGGTTGACCGTAGATCCTGCCTTTGCCACTTGCGCTGGATTTTGAGGAGGGAGATTTTGAGGAAGATGGGCTTGAAGAGGAGCTGATGTTGATGTGCTGAGCTGCACTTGAGTAGAGTCGCCGCTGACGGATGATGCCCGATGATGCCGATGATGTCGAAGCACCGGAGGCAACAGAGCAGAGGCGGACTGCTGCACGCTTGAGGCTAGCTGAGGATGAGGAAGCTGCTGCCGCTGTCATCTTGTTCTTGTTGTCTGACGAGGTGAACGTCGTCGTCGTCGACTTTCGCTCAAGGTTGGATAAAATCTCATTGACCAAGGGAGCTCTGGGGATGCGCACGACCACATCCTCCCTCTCGACTCCTGCCAGCATCAAGCAACATCGACCTGATCAAGATCAAGATCGGACAAGATGGCGCTCCCTGAACCCGTCATCACCATCCAGCAGCTGACATCAGAGCGGGTGACATTCATCTTGGAGAATGTGGACCTCAGCTTTGCCAACTCGCTCAGAAGAACAATGATCGCAGATGTGCCAACTGTGGCCATCGAATCCGTCGAAGTCAGACAAAACACGACGGTGCTACCCGACGACATGATCGCGCACCGAATGGGCCTGATACCGCTGATCAGCAAGAACTGTGCGCGGGCTATGCTCAGACAAGAAGACTGCGACTGCGAAAACGAAGAAGGGTGCACCAACTGCGCCATCGAGTTTGAGGTCCGGGCAAAATGCGGCGAGGGCAAGCTGGATCTGACTTCCAAGACGGATCTGATACGGTCTGCTACCTTTGGCGCGGCGAGCGGGGCACAAATACAGGATGTGGGCCTGAATCCGGCGCTGGGAGAGCACAGGTCGCCAGACTTTGGGATGCCGATCGATTACGCGTCGGGAGAATCGTCGACGGGGATTGTGATTGCCAAGCTGAGAAAGGGACAGGAGCTATATCTGAGGTGCATTGCAAGAAGAGTGAGTTGTCGCTCACCCCGGTTCGGGCGCTTGGCCCTGACTACATGCTGATGACTTGGGCTTGACATCAGGGGTTTGGGAAGGAGCACGCCAAGTGGTCTCCAGTGGCTGCGGTCGGATTCGAATACGATCCTCACAACAAGCTGAGACATACTGCGCTGTGGTACGAGCTGGACGCAAAGGCAGAGTGGCCCGAATCGGAAAACGCGCAGTACGAAGACCCACCGCAGGATGACGACCGGTTCGACTACAATGCGAAGCCTGAGAAGTTCTACTTTGATGTGGAGACCACAGGCGCGATGGACCCAGCTGAGATTGTGGAGACGGTGAGTCCTGGTTATGCACATGCATGCAGACAGACGGCTAAACACGATTGGCTTCGTTCCTTGCTGCATGCAGGCCCTCGAGATTCTACAACACAAGACTGCGGAGGTGATCCAAGAATTGGGAGTGCAGGACGATCTACCGATGATGGATGTCAATGGTGGTGGTCTGGATCAGCCATGGGGCTGATTTGTAACTCTCGCCTTCGCGGCGACAGACGGGTGAATCGAGCGTGCCAGTGCGACATTCCAAGTTCTCGAGCATGTCGAGTCTGACCTCGAGTCAGCAATCCCACGGACAGCATGTATGCCCGCTTCATCGAAGCAATGCCTGGGTCTGAAGGATCGATCGTGTGTAGATCGTGTCTGCTTGTTGCTTCCAATCGATACATGCGCCCTTGGAACGACTTTGCAAGCTGGAATGCAGGTTCGAAGCTGAGCAGTTGGAAGATTGTTGATGTGAGCCGAACTAGGAGCCGAGGAGCAACGGAACGCGTTTCTGGCGCGCGTGTCAGCCGGGCGGGCCATCCGTGTTTTGACGGATTCGGCCGAGAACGTGCCTGACTTGAAAAGATTTCACGCCGCCCCGAGTCGAAAATGAAATGAAGGCGCGGCTCGTTGATGCCGTGCCTGCCTGCCTGCCTGCTGACTGCTGAGTCGGTGACGGAAGAGACGACGACGACGACGACGTTGCAAAGAAGAAAAGAGCCTCTTCTTCTTCACAAAAGGAAGGCTTCTCTTCTCCGTTCCCCTCTCTGCTGTCCAGCCAGCCGCTTCTTGTCGGGACTTCTCTCCCTCCAGTCGGCACCCCGTCTTGCGCCTCCTCAAGCAGCTTCAGATTCCCGCGCGGATCCCAGCTCGACAGGAAGTTCAAATCGACGGGACCTTTGGATCGAGAAAGCCACCCATAAGGCAAAGCGTATCGAACGAGTGGCACTTCATAATCAGAAGGATCGACTTGTCTGCTCTTGGCCCTCCCAGAGCGACCACCTTCTTGGCTGCCCACGTTCAACTACAAGGCAAAAACAGGCTGCGAAGCGCTTTCCGCAGGATTTCCCAACCCCCGTTCAGTAACCAATCCACTTGATCGATCAAGCGATCTTTCGCTCACATCCTTCAAGTCATTGCTCGCTGCTCGGACTCGGCATCCATCAAGGAACTGCGATCTCACGATCTTCAACAAGAGCACCTTAGCTGAGACGCCTTAATTGTGCAGCTCTCAACAAGGTCTCTTCATCAACCAAAAACAAGGCAGCCTTCATTGGTCTCGCTCTCGTTACCTTTTCTTCCTCTTATCTTCCGGTTTCGATCTCTCCTCTCCTGTCGTGACGTCGGCCACCTGCGACTCACTATCTATTTCGATCGACCACTCGAGTGCACACATCTGCCCATCAGACAGCAACAGGCCACTATCTCACAACCTCACATTCCTTTCCCATCAAGTGAACGGGCCCCAATCTCGTCGACTCGGAGCGCAACTCCTGCCGTTTCCGATCACACGGCAGCCGTCAAGACCAGCATCTATCGCTTCTTGCTCGACACTCACACCCCAACTGACGCTTTTTCTCTTCCCCCCTTACTCTTTTCTCCAATCTTGAAATTCTCGTGAGTTCCAGGCTTTTTGAGAGCGAAGATGAAGCATTTGCTGATCATGTATGCGTCGCACGCATAGTCTGGTGTCTTGATACGCTTCGTTTCCTGGTCTCGGCCTCGAATTCCAAGCGATTCGCCAAACGAGCATCACTGCTCCTCGGCGGATCTCCACCCCTTTCAAAGGGCTCAACGCCGTCCTTAGGTGACCTTCCGCCTGGCAAGGCTCTGCTGCTACCGCGACAAGCCTCTTCAGACGGACGATCACCAGGACTCCGTTTCCCCCGAGAACCAGACTCAGCATGTACGCTCCTGTTGCGGCGGCCGCTGCCGTCTCCCACAACCCCCATCACCACCATCACTTTCGCCAGTCCTACCCGACCTTGCCCAGGATGGACGACCGTAGCCGTCATGCATCATCCAACTACGCGCTGGTCGGTCCCGACCTTGCATCCGCCGCAGCGCCCATTCCTGCGGCCCCTTCGCACCCTCCGACGGTATCGTACCCTCAGCAGGTTCCCAATGCAGGTCCGGCAGTCGTCCAAGGCGCATATTGGATGCCGCCTCTGGCACCGAGACTGACAGCAGCCGCCCCTCGAGCTGCAGCCTGGCCAAACCAAGACGTCCACTACGGCTACAACACAGCCGCCAGGCACGATCCTTGGGCAAGTCGATATGGCAGTGGTCCTGGTCTAGGAGGCTACCAGGGACCTCACCAGCAACAGCAGTGGAATGACGGTCGATTGCCCAATCACGCGTTCCCGCCTCATGCTCAGCCACACCAGCAACTCGAGCACCAGCTCCTCCTGCACCACTACCTGTCCAAGCTCCAGACTCAACACGATTCCTCGTCCAACCGACACCAGACTCAAGCCTATCAACGTTCTTACCACCACTCACAGCCGCAAGAGCAACACCGCCAGCAATACTACAGCGGTTCCGCTGCGGGTTCACAGAACGAGTTTGGCGCATACCACCCCGCACAGCCTCCAGTTGTTCCTTCCAGTCGACAGTGGTCCTCCTTCGGACATGCACCCGCCTCTCGTCAGACTTCGGTCGGACCTGGTGACCACATCGGGCACGACTGGAACTCTCACGCTCGTCAACAACAACAACAAGCAAATGCGGCGGCGCATGATCACCAGGCTCGGGCTAGCTATGTGTCAAATTGGCAAGGATCAGAATGGGCTCAGGGTGATGAATTGGCAGAGTCGCGCGGGCAGGCATATCGTGATCAGCAGCAACAGCGACATGGCTATGCATCCAACACCTGGTCTCACAGTAACGGTGGTGGCCCGGGAACAACGGCAAGCGTCGGTCAATACGAAGCACGAGCTGGCTCGAATGCTTCGTGGGATCATTTCCGAGCTTCGGACTTTGGCAATGGTTTCGGACCCGGGGGCCGCCAGCTCCCTGCGCCGACCATGTCTCGTCATCATCAGCCCCAGCCACAACAGCACTATCAGCATCAACAACAGCAGCAAGCCCAACCGCACGTACATGATTCGGGTGCAGATGGGACGTGGTATCATGCTACCTCTCACGGTGGCCCACGCAAGGAATCTGTTGTTCCCAACCTGGCACTCGTCTCCCCCGCCCCACCGCCATCGCCCACCGGTGTTCCTCTCGGAAACGGTCAGGGTCAAGGCGCAGGGGCGAATCCAGGTGCTGCCAACGGAACTCAGAATGCGGGTCCAGCGCCGCCATCTCCTGCTACGATTGACAAATCTTCGGTGCCCATCTACGAGATTGGTGTGGAGCTGGTCAATGCGGTGTGCAAATCTGTGCTTGGCTGTGTGACCAACGACAGCAGTCGTACTGGGTCGGCCGCGACAGAGACGCCAATGGTCATGAGTCCTCCCTCATCTGGGATGATGTCACCCTTGTCCAGAGCAGATGTGTACGAAGACGACGAAGCTGGCTGGAACACCGGGAGGGGGGATAGAGGCTCGAGCCAGAATCGGGCTCGTCAAGGCTCGCAACAGTCTCGTACATCCTCAACTTCGCGGCACCGGCATGGAAGTCAGACCCAATCGTTCGGCGGGCTTGGCATGTACCATGCTCGGAGCGGAAATGCTCAGACAGCTCCAGGAGCATACAGTAGCAATGCGTCACTCAGTGCTTCTCAACTGGCTTCGCTTATGCCTTCCTCATCGCAGCTCTCCGCAGCAGATCGTGCGAACAGCTCGGAGGACAGCAGTGGTGAGGACAGCTCGGAACCCGGTACTCCTGCTTCGTCCATCAGCGGGGATGAGCACGATGAGTTCTACCCGAAGCCACTGCCTCCATCATCGAACATGATGATGCTGCCTCTATCGCCGCCCAACGGTACTTCCAGTCTAACGGTACCCGATTCCGCCCCTCCACAACTCCGGACTGCAATCAATTTCTCATTGGACCAATCGGGCATCTGGGGTCAACCCGGAAAGACAGGCTCCTTCGATGCAGACGCAAGCGCGATTGCGCAGGGATGGGCGACGGCGAGTCCTGCCAGGGCCCGTCCGATCAAAGCCGCTCGCAAGTCGGACTCACATTCTCAACGCCCCTCCATGATCGGTACGTTTAAGCAGAGTTGTTCCTACTCCTCTTCGAAGACGGCGACGCAGGACATGGCTTTCGAGGACGAGTCCAACAGTGGTACCGCAGTTGGAGGTAGCTCTGGAGATACTTCGTCTGCTTCGACGCTCATGGCAGACGGACCTCTCAGTCTGCTGTCTCCCTCTTGGCCTTGGACGACGGTGGCGGACGACTTTTTCAGCATGCCCATGTGCCACGGTCGCAGCTACCCTTTCGAGACGTTCACCATGATGGAAGATGCGTTTGTGTTCCGGTCCCATCTGGAGGCTTCGGGTGCAGCTTCGCCCACGCTGCACACGGACATCAAGACTGCCTTTGCCCGCTTTGCCCACCAGGTCCTTTCTCAGACGCTGCTGTCGCCCACGGCGTTCATGTTGGGATTGCTTTACATCCTGCGTGTGCCGTCGCTCGTCTTGGCGAGCGATGGCAACGTGAAGGACGAAGCGCGAGCCTTGTTCGCAGAGCCACCTTCTGCAGCGCCCTTCAAGCTGTTCACGTTGGGCATGATGATCGCCAACAAGCAACTGGACGACAACACATTCACCAACCGTACCTGGCAAGAAGTCACCGGCATCCCGCTCCTCGACCTGAACAAGCTCGAGCGATTCTATCTCGAGCGGTGCCATTTCGAGATCAATGTTCCCCCGGAGGTATGGTACGCCTTCCTCGGCCGACTCCGGGATCGGGAGAATGAGAGGAGGCTACAAGTGGATCGGGAGGCGATGCAATCTCCTCGAAGCATGCTCGCGCAGGGCGGCTCGTCAACCTTGTCGGGCTTTGACCCGATTGTGAGCTCGAGCACCTCGCGCCGGGTGTCGACTATTCTCAAGACGCTTCTGAACGGTGAAGAGTCGATCTCGCCAATCTTGGGCAGTGTTGGGGAGCCGGCACTGGCTTTGGCTGCGGATCTTTTGAGCAGCTCTCCTGCTGCGGTCGATGTGGGCTACCGCAGGGACTCTGATGATTACAGTGGATCTGCGAGGCTCGCAGACGATCCACGGTACTCTGCACCCGCATACCATCCGGACGCTGATGTGTGAATATTTATTTTTTTCGTTCGATACTTTACCTTGGATCCCATTACTCACTGACCTTGTTTGCCGATGTCTTCCACAGCTTTGATGATGACAGCGGACCATGCCGCCAACGCGCCTATCGACCACACTCAGCTGCTGCTCATATCAACGGACTGGGTAACTACGGGAGTCCATTCGAACTGTCTCGATCCCAATCGGACCCAGCGGCCATATGCGCCTGACCATTCTCACGATGCCGACTCATCAACCTTTCTGGCTTGCCTATCGCTTCTCATCTTCTCTCAAGATCCCCGGTCGCGGTTCCCTTCTATTCTCAACAACCTATCCTCTCCGCAGCTCACACACATCTACCAAAAGAAAACCCCAGATCTACGATTGCCCCGGCTTTTTCCCCCCTTTTCAGCCCCGCCCTCTCGCTCTGGTCGTTCGATACCACTTCAAACTCCATATTATACATTTCACACACACTCACACACACACATCCAACACCCAAAAGGAGACACGGCGAATTTACGAGGCGCTCTTATCAAGCTTCGACTTTCGCCCTGCTCCACCATGGCGGGAAAGATTCCCGGCCTTTTTGTTCTTCTTCTTTGTTCGCAACCACTCAAACATCGCTTTTGCTTTAGCCCATCCACCCGCCCCCCCCTTTTTTCGAATCTGGTTCTTCACCTCTCGACTCGACGCGGCTCGACTTGGCCCCCTTTACAACAGAACGGTCGAGCACGGCACCTGCACGAGCACTTTCCTCCATTCTCCACATCTTGAAGGAAATTCGCTTGCTCTCGTCCACACACAACTTTTTTTTTCTGCTTTTTCACGTCCATCTCGCTTTTGAACCCCTCTTTGATTTCCCTTCCAGCTTTGCCGCCCTTGTTTATGCTTGTCGTGTTCTCAAAGAGGGTTGGCCTCGGGTCTTCCCCCTTGCCTTGTACAGGT